>JAXGGA010001293.1:0-158943 GCA_038373865.1 Uloborus plumipes
GATTCCTATTGTTCTTCCCCTTATCGTTATCTTACTTATCACCCTTATTTTAGTAAGATCAGAGAAGAGACCTGACGCATGCGTAAATGTGCAGAAGGTTTCACCTAAGAAAATCAGACGGTAATAATGATGTAAGAAAATAAACAATAGTGATTTGAGAATGCATTTACTATTTAACGACTTTAATTCATAAGATTGGGAAATGTAATATCATTCATGGGCAATCTCTGGCCCTAATCCAGGATTTTGTAAATTGGGGAGGGGGTAATAGTTTTTCATCCTTACCCGTATTGTAAGGAAGATATACGAGTGTGTCAAACAATTCATTTGTTTAATGGCCAGAGTGAGGGGGATGGGAGGAACTACTTTGATATAACCCCCAAATCAGAAATTTGGCGACTTTTTTTTCTCGCCAAGAAAAATATCTGTTTTTGTTGTTGCCACAAAAAAATTGTTGCCACGAAACTTTAAAAAAAACTCAAAAAATAGTACAAAATACAAGAAAATACTAAATTTGGCAACAGCAAAAACCTGAAAGCTGGAAAAACCTAAATTGGCAACACCAAAATAAGAAACAGCAACCCTAAAAAATCCGTAAAGGAGTGCCAGATTTGGCGCGTAATTTTTGGGGGGGTATATCAAAGTTTTACCGGATGGGGTCCTACGTAGCCTTTTGTATAATGAAATATATGCAATACTACTCATGGAATTTTATATTCATGTAAGAAGTTATGACCCCCCTCCCTTCCCCGAAGATAATTTCTGCTTTTGCTAGTGACTGCAATATACATTCATTTTAAAGATTTTTAATCTAAGCTAATTCTCTGTTTGGAATAAGGCACAATAAACTAAGCAAAGAAAGAGTTTATTGCAGAAGCAAATTACATTACCAAATATATATTTTTATAGCTGGAACATTCTTCAATTTTTGGAAAATACCAAATTCGTTTGAAACTCCTTAACCCATTAATGCCTGACATTTTTTTTTCCAAAGATATTTTGTATACTGGTTACAAACAGTGTTTAATGGACGGAAAAAATAATTAAAATATTATGTAAAAAATAATTGTTTTATTAAGGAGAAAAATCGTCCCTTAAAAGTTACGGCAATAGACCCCAGAGGGTACATACTTTTTTTACTAAAAAATTTTTCTGCCTACGATATAATATTTAAAAAGACATTTTATAAGAAGAAATAAAATCAGCAATTAACATAAACTGGGAAGCTGGGAATAACTTTGAAAACTTAGCTTTTTTTCTTGAGATTATGAACGATGTCATCTATATATATAAAGATGACGTGTTCGTATGTATGTACGTTGTAACCGCTGCCAGAAGCCCACAGCACTTACAACTGATTATTGGCACAAATTCGAACGTATCACCCTGTAATGCAATTCGAAAGCCAAATTCTAAATTTCGAATTAGTAATTTTTAAATTGATTAATTAGTATCATTTTTGGTGTATCCGCCATAATTGAGGGGGAAAACCTTCCCCCGTTCATTTTGGGGAAATTCGAACCCTTTTTTGGACCGTCCCTAAAAAAGGACGCTAGGCATTAATGGGTTAAAAAAAAAAATATTAAAAGTAGTTGACGCTTTGCAATTGCCAGACCATTCATCCGGTTTTTCCACACTGTTAAAACTACAGGTTGCACAAAGCACCATTAAGGGGGAAACGTTGTAGCATCAGCGGCACCCATGAAGTGACACTTGACTTCCTATGGCACCCTAAGGAGCCAAATGGCACCTTCAAGGTGCCATAGAGAGTCAAGTGTAACCCTTCAGGGGATGCCGCTGGTACTACAACATTTCACTCTTAAAGGTACCTTGTGCAGTGCAACCTGTAGTTTTAACAGTGCACTTCTGTTTTCAAAAATTATGATTTCAGATGGTAAAGAGAGGGCGATCGATTTTTTTTACTTTGCTTTAATTTTTTCTCAATGGAAGTGATTTAACCTTTAAAACCCTCCCCTTGGGCACGGCCTAGGGCAACCCCAAAGACAAACAAGTTCTCAGAGACCTAGGTTTGCTGCTAAAAATATGGCTAGATAATTAACTATAAGAGCTAAGATTTAACTGAATTAAAAGGAACATGATTTTTTTTCTGCACTTAATGGCTGTAGTTCACTCGAGATTTGTTTTTCTTTGCAAATGTGCAAAAACTAACGTACTGAAAAACTGAGAATAAAAACCTAAATTAATGTGTACATGAAGGTCTAAACCAATTCTAGTAGTTAATAAAATCTGATTTCTAAGTTTAGTTTCTTAAAACTGATATCCAGATTAACTTCTAAATTGGATTGAAAACATAGTGAATCTGTTGTGTATAGAAAGTTAAAGAGACGAAAATTGTTTTGGAAAGAAATCTGTCTATAAAAGGTGGAAAGCTCACAATGGATTCTTATATATTTGTAAGATAGTTGAGCGTTCTTTTTTTTTTTTTTTAATGTGTAAGAAATAGTTCAGACTCTATGAGATATTGGTTCTGAAAATTTTGAAGAAAAAGAAAAAAAAAAAAAACGGTGTCTGAAATCACATATTGAGTCAATAAAAAATTTTAAAAATGTTTTTTCTTAAATCTTAGGCATCATATTTTATCGCTTAAAATCTTGGTTTATTGACATACTTTTCTCTTGATCTTAGACTAATTACTGCTGCTAAGCAAAAAACATGTATAAATGTTTAAATATCCTTATTGACAATAGTTTAAAAAACTTAAGGAAACGGAAGAGGTGTTAATGGTATTCTCTATAAATATTTCCCCCCCCCGTTCCGTAATACATAATACCCTTTCTTTTTAAAATGTTAAAGAATTAAAAAAAAAAAAAAACTTATGAGTATGTGATAAAAATATCGTATATTATCTATCATTTTAATAGACATTCCCTTCAGTGTAGCCGTAGGTGTCAATTGGGGTAATTGTGACAAGCACCACTTTAAAAAAACTCCTGTAGGTAAAAATGCATTTAAAAATATTTTTTATCAACTGCTAGGTGCATATTTTGTTCAAAGAACTTTTAAATTAATAATAATATAAATACAAAAATATTCATAAAAGTAAACTCTATAGAAGACTACAAATCTTCTAAAATCAATTTTGGCACATTTTGATTGAAAGTCATTACAGCTTCAAAAGAAAATAGGTTTGTTAAATGCAAAAGTCTTTTTATAACTAAATAACTAAACCCACGATGTCTTTCTCTACTTTAATTATTATTTTTCTTTGCATTTAAGCTTTTAGTATTTTAAATTAGGTGGGTATAGGTACCCATACCGAAATCGAGCAATTATGATCATACGGAGAAATTCAAATAAGAAAGCAGATAAAAAAAAGTGAACCTACCCCATCCTACTGCAAAGGAATTTAAATCGAGGCTGAAAACAGAAAAGTATGGAAAAGTTAGCTATAGCCCGGAAAACTCGGCCTAATAATGTGGACTGAAAGTATAGCCGATTTTTATTTTTTGAAAATGCTGGGGTATTCGGGAATAATTTTGAAAATTCAAGTTGTCGCAATCAAAGATTACAGCCGTGAACTTTTTTTTATTGTTCTTTTTTCCTATTTTTGTCCTTCAACGTTCGACAATTGATTACTCTATCATGCTTCGAAAAGTTATAGTGCGGCATAAATTTCATATTATATTTTCAAACAGAAATATCATTTGGAAAGAACTCTAATAAATAGGTAGACTTAAAAGTTATACCATACTACGTGAAGCCGTTATCAAAAAATAAATCATCTATGCAGTAAGAAACGTGCATAATTGTTATGTCAAATGAAAAAACCTCGAAAAAAATTAGAACCTTTGTTAAAAAAATACAATTATTGATGAGCAGTATAATACAGACCCTTTCTTGATCGTCTATAAACATCAGTAAAACGGTCAAAAATTACCTTTGCGAAAGAGGGAAATCAATAAGATGCAAAGCACTGCATCTTACTGATTCTTTTCTCACAGATGCAGAAAAATTTGAATCCTTTTAATTACGTACATGCATATCCTAAATTCATTCAGTAGCAAATGTTAATTTATTTACAAGTCTCTTCCTGTACAAAAGCGACGGTGACTGATATTCTTGCAGAACAGAGTAACTTGCAGTATGCCGCTATCCCCAAAGATACGTTTCCTATCAGTAAGGGCCTAGCTCCACATCAGCAGAAAACCGACCGAAACCGTAGGCAGATCTCCACTTCAGCAGCAAACTGACCGAAACCGAAGGCAAAAACCGAAAATCCGGGTACTTTGTATTTAAAGGAAATTTAAATTTCCCGGATTTTCGGTTTCTGCCTTCGGTTTCGGTTGATTTTCTGCTGATGTGGATCCAGGCCTTAATTCAATTCATCATGTTTTGGGACAAAGAACCTTTTACCATGGTCCGATTTTGTTTGTTTCCCCTTTTGCAGAAATTGATCCTTGCTCCGAGAACAATGGCGGCTGCTCCCAAATTTGCATCTATGCTGCTCAAGCGATGACGTGTTCCTGCCATGCTGGATACGAATTGGAAGAAGATGGAAAATCATGTAAAAGTAAAATATAATTTCCTGTGTTTTTTTCGTTTGACTTAATATGTTACTCTACTTTTACACCGATTACGACGACAGCAAAAAAAAAACTTTGTCGCAGCCTTTCTGCATACTGCATAAGTCATTAGTTCGATTAAACTTAGATACAACGCCCACGTGCTTATTCAATGGAAGCAAGCGCGGATTCTTAGGGAGGGTCATGGGGGTCTTGGCACCCCTTAAGGAACGAAAGGTGAGCTGAAACAGCGTTTTGGGAACTTATATTTCAAAATTTTGTCCCCAAACCTCTCTTTATGCTGAAAAATGACGCATGACCCCCCCCCCCTTCCTGAAATGACCCCCTCCTTAACCAGAAGCTGGATTCGCCCTTGAATGGAAGTCCTTTAGACGGCTGCTAAAAATTATTTTCCAGTGAACTATCATTTGTAGATTGCGTAATGATGTGAAATGGAACAGGGAAAAGCCATTGACATTAAATATGCACTCATGTCAACAGGGAAGACAGCTACTTTCTTTGCGATGGCTGTGATCGGTGTGAAACCAGCATTACTATTTTCATCATTTAATGTTCTATTATTTCACAAAATGTCCTAAATCAACCTTGGGGTTGGAAAAGTTTTCATACTTTCAATACAAGAATTATTTCAACATAGAATATTTTAGAACAAAAATTCAATCCTGAGACACTCACCGGTTGGGATTTTTCAATGAATTGTTTCACAACCCACGCTGATGCCACAAATTTTCTAAATGAAGAAAGTTTGATTTTTGACTTTATGGAAGTTATTTGTAGTGAAAAATGTCGCGCTGTCTTCTAATGGTGATGGATTTGCTGTTGCTACTAACAACGCTATACGCTCAGTAAGTTCATCATTTTTCATTTTCGTCATTTTTGGTGCAAGTATACCAATTATGTGAGGTAGTGTCACGTTCGAGGAAGGATTGCTTTCAAAAACGAATGTTTTTAGTGGGCGTTTTATAAAGTCAGAATATAATCAAATAACTGTTTTGTAAGGTCATCCACTGTGAAACTTAAATATTTTGTTTCATGTCCTTCAAAAATCTTTCCAATACTCATGCTGCGAAAGCTAATTGAAGCCCCTCCCCTCTTTTAAAAAAACTCAAATTTAAGATTCAAACTAACGAATTTAAAACTTCTTAATCATCAGAATTACGAAAAAAGTTTTTCGGCGAAGAAGCTTCCATCTTTTTACTCAGGAGAGTGCAAGGGCGGATCCAGAAATTTCTCAAGGGAGGGCGATTGATTTTATTACTTACTGTTTACTATGTATACTTGTTTGCAAATAATGATCACGTAGGTTACGGGCTTCAATTCCGAAACTTTTCCGAGGAAGAGCCCAAACTTCCTTCCTTCAACATCATTATAACTCGTTTAAAATTAAGTTTTTTGAACTTCTATATCAACAATTTACTGATGGTAGGGCCTCAAGGGTAGGGCGATCGCCCCATCAACTCTCCCTTGTAGCCGCTCTTGGGAGAGCGGATATGTAAACTTTGGGGAAATAATCAAACATGAGACGGAATATTAGAAAAAAGCAATTTACTCAAAACTAAAGGTTATATGCTTTTCAGTTAGGGAAGTTCTATCTTGCCCAAGATAGTTAAGAAGCAGTTTGACTCAACAGATCTTCAAACCTCGCATAAGTTGCTCATATTTTCTTTAAAATGAAAATCGATGTTTTTTTGCGTATCATATGAAGAATTATAAATTTGAAATTTTTGAATGTAATTTTTTCTATTATTATTTATGTTAACTAAAAACAACTAATCTAAATCTCGTGAGTCTATATCAGTCCGTTATCTGAAATCCTTGGAACTATGTACATTCTCGTAAATCAGGGAAGAAGAAAAAAAGGTTGATGGAAATCCGCAGTTCCACCTAACACCGCTGATTGTTCGAAGTGTTAATTAGTGTTATAATATAGTAATAAAGTGTTGTTGTAAAACTTCAAATTACGTCTTCAGACCGTGATGCTGCAAGCAGCAATGATATGTTTGATATTTTCTTGTAATTAACAACTCCTTAATTTTTAATAATTTTAGTACAAAGTGTTTTTCAATTATTTTTGTTCCATGTTTGTTTTAAAGTTACTTATCCTACTTTTTTTTTCACTTAAATATTAAATTTGATCCGTGCTCGAATAAAAATGGCGGATGCGATCAGTTTTGCTTGATTGAGAGTGAATCTGACATTTATTCCTGTACGGAAGGATTTGTTCTGAAGGATGATGCCAGAAGTTGTTGATTGTTTGAAATGTTAACATTTTATAAAACAATAAATTACGATATGAATAGTAAAATCTTCAGATTGTGATGGTGCAACAATCTGTTTGGTATTTTCTTGCAATGAACACTCGTTAATTTTTAATGATTGTAGTACAAAGTGTCTCAGTCATTTATGTTCCATGTTTGCTTTAGAGTTACTTATCCTATTTTTTCCGCTTAAATATAGAGTTTGACCCGTGTTCGAATAAAAATGGCGGGTGCGATCAAGTTTGCTTGGTTGAGAATGAATCCGCCATTTGTTCATGTACGAAAGGATTCGTTCTGAAGGATGATGACAAAAGTTGTGAAAGTAAGTAAGGGAAACTGGGGGCTAACGTTACATATTACGCATTTTGTACCAAAAAACAACTATATCTTATCGTGTTCTTAATATATATATTTTACAGACAGTTCAAACATGTCTATCTGCGACAATTTACCACAATTACAAACTTTTTATTAAGAAGGGGAAAATTATATTTCCTTTTTCTCAAATTCTATCACTAATTAGTATGGAATAACTTTTGGTACTTAGCCTTGCCATGTTGTTGCGGTCTACGACCTCTGCGTGTATCAACGAAATTAATTACAAATTAAGTTTCATTTCTTTCTTTTTTTACAAAATCAAGTTTTTATTTTGTCCTTTTCAAAATTGAAAGGACTAATTTCTCGTCATAGAAGTAACAACAAGAGCCAATCGCGACATTACGAGAGAACTATTGAACTGTAATGTTCTTCATATAGGTAAACTTTGAACAATCTTTATGAAAATATAACAAAAAAATGAAAGGAAAAAGAAAAGGAAGCAAAATAAAAAAAAATAGGTTTGCTAATTTTATGGGACATATACAAGAATTTATTCAAAGATGCATGGAGCTCTAATTAACCTGAACGATCATCCATTATTTATTTCTGACTATGAAATTTAAAAACAGAGCATGATTTTTTTTTTTTTTTGATGTAGTTATTTGTTAAAATAAGGGAAAGATTAAAAGTACTCACTCATCCATAGCTTTTTAAAATTTTGACTTTGAAAAAAAAAATATGAAACAACTCATATAAAAAAAAATACTTGCATTGTTAGGAGTCACCATTCGCTGGGTAGTTTTTAAGCTAATCCATTTTTCCAAAATTGTTAAATGTTCTTATTATTTTGCACAACTACTGCATGTAAGTGATTGTTTGTTTTCCTGTGTGCATGTCTTTATTTTTGTAGGTTGAAAGTTTTACTGTTTTACTTTTAAAATTTTCCGTAGAATGATTCATTGTCAATGAGTTTCTAAGATATTGACAGTGATGGTTATGGCCAATTTTTCAAATATATGACAAGGAAAAAAACATCTGCTACAGCTAGCTTCACAGTAAAAAGACTGTTGTGGCTAAAAAACAACACTTACATAGAATAAATGATTTAGCTTTTTTTCGAACCCTTTAAACTGCTGATTAAAATTTTTTACTTTTCATTTTTTTAATTTGAACTGTTCAAAAAAAAATTAGTTTGAACAGTTAAAAAAATAATTATAAGATCCTCTTTATTGAAGAAAATTAAAAACAAAAGGCAATTACAACTGATGAATTACACTGGTCAAAATTTGTTAAATAAAACTTAAAGTGCAAGTTTTTTTGAAGGGATACTATACACAATTTTGAATTTTAACAGAATGAAAAATACATTTAAATGCTCATGCAATTCATGAAAATTAACCTTAATTAATAGTTAATTGAAACAACCGGGTGCATGATTGCGGATGCTTTGCACTACGGCGAAACCAAAGAACTTTCTACTATTCACGCAAAACGTAGAGCTTCACTGCAAGAAGTGTGCTGTGGCAAAAAAAACAACATTTACAAGGTATTGGAGGAAAAGGTTTTTTTATCTTATTTTTAGGGAAATTCGTGTGATTTTTAAATACTAAACGCATACATAAAAGAAAGAAATTTAAAATGATAAACACAAATAAAAACTTATCTGCATGTATTATGCATACTTTTTTTTTTAGAATTTAATCCTTGTAAACAAAACAATGGTGGATGTGATCAACTTTGTGAATCTGAAGATTCGGTAGCCATTTGCAGCTGTTACGAAGATTATGAGTTGGATACTGATAAAAAATCTTGCAAAAGTAGGTTATCTAAGAATAAATACGATCTTTGAAAAAAAAAATCTTTAGTGTTGGATTGACTTGTATTATTTTTAAAGTTTTAATTTCTTTTGATGATTTCTTAAATTTAGCATTTGATTACTTTTAATTCAAAGTTATATCATAGGCTAATTAAAAGTAAACATGCCTTTTGAAAGAGAACAAGTGAGTATTTCATTCCATGTTTCCTCTTCCTCTTTTCTTTTCCTTCATTTCTTTCTTTTTCTTTTTTTTTTTTTTTTTTAATCTGAATAAATAACTTTTACATCTCTGCTTAAACATCCTCCTACCGAAGATGAGTACATAATTTACGTTTTAAAATGTACGTTATTTTTTACTCTAAGCTTTATTCATATAATATTCGTTATAATTTTCCTAATTTTGGCGATGTGTATGGAAAAAGTGGAATAATTTGGCTTTGCATTTTGTTTATTTATTTGTTTTGTTTATACGCTCTATTCTGTTATTGCTGTACATAATTGATAAAATTTAGTGCTGTTCTACAAAACAGGATATTTCAATTGAAAAAAAAAAGGCACTTTGTTATCCTATCGATATATTTAACTAATAAAATTGAAGTCTAAATTCTATTTTAAAAGATGAATAAATATTTTACAGTCAATAAATTCCTATCGAAGATATTATTTTATTTTCATTATTATTAATGGTTATTGAGTGTTTATTGAGATTTGAGTCTTTAATTTTAATCTATTTTTTTTAATTAAAGCTTTAACTATTGTAATACAGTAGCGTTCTTTCAGGCGATTAACTAGCAGAGGAAAAAAACTTCTTTATTTGTTTGCCTTTGTTATGTATATTAGGAAACTAAGGGGGGGGGAGAGAACCATCATCTGCATTACCCTTCTACATTTCAATAAGATACTTGTGTTGCGATAAAACAAAGATACTAATTCGTCAATCTGAGGAGGATAAATTTTTGATGTCTTATTTTCTCTGATTCTCCGGTTATGGGGTTCCTTCAAGAAAATTGTAAGCGCACAGGTTCGCCCCAAACTGTAAAAGGTGGAATGGCCCTTGTTTAGAACATTAGGTAAAAACTAAGTTGAAAGAAAATAGATTAAATTAATCTGGTTTTTTTTTTCTGTCTAGAATCAAGGAAAAACACTATTGTATAATTTATAAAGTTATTTTTCTTGGTTTTAATTGGTTGAATCGATTTTTTCTTACTTCCACTTTTGTTTCCGAAGATTTTCGAGGGGAGCCTTAATCCCCTGACGTCATCCAAGACAGCCTAAAATAACTTCAATTCTGAAAAAAATCCCGAAGTGAGCTCAAACCCTTTTCCCTCTCTTTACCAAATCAGAAAAAAATATCTATCTCCGAAAGATCTGACAGTAGAGTTTCCTTTTTCCAATACCTTGATATTACAGAATAAAAAACTGTGTGCGTGTGTGGGGGGGGGGGGGGTGCTTAAGCCTGGACATATGGTCCCCTCAAAAATGCTTCACTGGGACTACTTACATCTCAAAGTTCACAATTGTTTTCATTGATGAAGGGATTTCTTGTGATCCCGAAACAAGCGTTTAAAATTTCCCCTCCCCTTTACGACGTTGTTTTTCTCACATTCAACTTCCGAGAAAAGTAAAAAAAAAAAAAATCTTTATAAAGCATTTCGAAGAAAGCAATATTTAAAAAATGAAATAATCAGCATTGCATTTCAATGTATTTTAATGTTCGCAAAGTAATTTCTTTCCGCTTATTTTTTTTTTTTTTTTTTTGTCAGGAAAGAACCCATGTTTGAAAGAAAATGGCGGCTGCGATCATTTATGTCAATTTGAAGACGGAACTGCATTTTGTACTTGTCATAATGGTTTTGAATTGAAAGAAGACAGAAAAACTTGCAAAAGTAAGAGTAATTTTAAACACATAAAGGTAAACGTATTCGCTATTCTGGAGTGTGGTGCGCAAACTTTATATGCAGTTAACCCAGATTCTTGAACTACAGGTTTTTGTTTTTTAAGCTGCTCTACCCAGGAAGTCATATGATTTTGCAAAAAAAAAAAACGATTTAAAAAAAAAAAAAAAAGCATTTAAAAGAAGATACTACATTGTGTTCTAGACGCATATATTGTTTGTTCTTGTGTCACCGTTATCGATAGAGTTTTGGTGAATATAAAAAAAGGGGGAAATTGAAATATTTGGCGGGAAATTAGAAGTAGGGGGATGTGGAGCAAAGTGAAATGGTAAAATATTTTCACAGTTTGCAACGCCACCTATCTAGCAATATTTTAACTACGTTCCTAGACATATAGTTGATTCCTGCCAAAAATAAGGAGCCCCAAAGATCAACGAAAAAAATTATGCAAGTAATTTTCAAAATTTGATACCTTTATAATAATTATTTGATACCTATGTCACTTTGCCCCACATTCCCCTACCATGCTACTTCACCGACTGCATGTGATAGGGCATCCACCTGTGAATCGCGTTAAAGTTGGCTTCCATCATCAGAAACTACACTAAAAGTTATACTTTGTTCTTCCTCACCCAATTAGCTGAAATTAAATGCTAATTAGTTCTTTGGATCGCTTCCTCTCTGTTAGTAGAAATGAGATGGTACTTGGTATGTCCTCTCTCTATCAGCAAAACTTACTGAATGCCAGGAACAATGAAATACTGTCCATCCGTGAAAGCCGCGCCTGGCACTCGCTAACTGTTCCACTTAAAAAAGGGTAGATGGGTTGTTGCTGACAACTTTTCGAAGTTTGTATTTGAAATTAGCATCGTTCCACGTTGTTTGATACGGCCCAAAATGCTTCTTATTATTCTTCCCCTTATTGTTATCTTAACTAACACCCCTATTTTGGTGAGATCAGAGAAGGCCTGACGCATGCGTAAATGCGCGGAAGGTTTTACCTAAGAAAGATCAGACAGTAAATCTTCCCGGAGAGAAAGCAAGACCTTGGCTTCCAAACGATCCCATCCACCCCCATGTTTATTACCCGCGCGGAAGAATTCCGCTTCGGCTTGACTTCAAAACTCTTCCCCCAAACTGTCTCAGTTATAAAATTTTTTCAAATAGAGACGATTTGAGGGAGGAGTTATGAAGTCAATCCGAAGCGGAACTATACCGATTTTTTTTTTTGGAATAAGACCTCAAATATCAACTCACTTTTGATGAAAGAATCAAGTGTCACTTCATTTCTGATATATATTTTTTTTAATTGCAGCACATGCGCAGGTTTTCCTTAGTGTCGTAGACAGGTTATGAACTAGCATTAAAATAGCTCTTAGAATGCATCTCGAAAGTACATTTCCAGAATTAGATGTTTTTTCGTTTACAGAACGTGGTGACCTGATCGGTAAGGCACTAGGGTTAAAACTGGAGACTCACGATTTCGAGGCTCACCAATCTGGAGGCATAGCAACGATTTCGACGCTCTTGGCAATACAGCATTTTGCTGTCTCTGACTCCAGGCTTTGATTTGAAAAATAGAACTTTCTTCAGGTCCCCTTCCAACCGAGTAAGCCACGTAAGGGGGGAACCGCGTAGAGGACATTGCAGTTTGGTATCCAAAACCTCAAATGATTATATGGATTGCTTTTTGGGGTTGTTTTTTTCTTTTTTTTAGGCTTCAAGAAATTTGACCAAGTTTTATGAACACATGAGTGCTAGTTGAAAGAAAAAATACATAATCAATTCATTGCGATACAAATTTGTAATAATTCGATTCATCGACCACTTAACTCATCTTGTTTGTCAAATAGTATGATAGTAAACATTTATGAGTTTTGCTATACGTTAAGCAGTCTGTTACAGAAAATGAAGGCTAAATTATACCTAAAATAAGGCTAAGCTCTCAATATTATGAAAATTAGTTAAAGTAATACAGTCGACGCTCGTTATAACGACCACACGTTATAAAGACCATCCTAATATAACTACCGGTGAGAAAACCCCCAACTGTATCCCAATATACTCTATGTTCTACCTCTTATAGCGACCACTCGTTATAAAGACCGTTTTCTGTAGGACGGAAACGGTCGTTATATCGAGCGTCGACTGTATTTTTATAGCGGAAAAGATTATTAGGTACTAATTAAATTGCAAATAATAAAATTTCTGAGAGTTCCCCGTAATGAAAACAGGCAATAGTGTATTGACGAATGAACTTATGTTTCAGTGAATTATAATGCTAACAACTGTCGCGCAATGATTAAACGCGAAACCATTTGAATTTTATAAAAGGGCATTTAGCATGCGATCTTAAATAAAAAAAATTTCATTTGGTAACATTTTGAAACTAGCTTTTAAGTCTTCATGATAAAGATGAAACCGAATGCTACATGTGAAATATTTTTGCTCTAAAATTAATTACCACATTTTTTTTTTTTTTTTTTGCAGAAACAAATCCTTGTCTAATAGAAAACGGTGGTTGTGAACAAACATGTCATTTTGAAGACGGGGCTGCATTCTGCTCTTGCAGTCACAGCTTTGAATTAAAAGATGATGGAAAAAGTTGCAAAAGTAAGCCTAGGGGAAAAAATGCTAAAAACTCTGAGAAAATTCCTACAGTTAAAGTAAAAAAATCCATTGATTGAATTGCAGATTACTTGAACTGTAGTTTTGTTCTAAACCCATTATCATTATTTCTTTCAGGAAAGAACCCTTGTCTAATTGAAAATGGTGGTTGTGAGCAAGTGTGTCGCTTTGAAAACGAAGCTGTGCTTTGTGCTTGCGACCTTGGCTTCGAATTAAAAGATGACGGGAGGAGTTGCAAAAGTAAGAACAGTTGCTTTTTTGCAATAATTTCTCAGAATTCAGTAATTTTACAGTATCATCTTTTATATCAAAGGTTCTCAACCTGGAGCATAAACGAATTCCCAGGAAGGCGGAAAAATTAAAAAGAGAAATAAAATGAAAAAAGTACAATCAACTGTAATTTGTGCTACAACTACCTTGTCCTGTGCGAAAATTTTTGAGATTGTCTCCTTTTTTGAGGCTATAAATACTGTTTAATGCTGTTTTCATCTGCATATTACTGACGCCTAGAACAATCCAAATTAGTGTATACATACTTAGTTATTTGGTTTTATATATCAAAAACATTCTATGCTTAAAATAAAGTTGTGTCTAATACACGTTCAAAAAGTAAGGGCCGCTTGGTCACAGAAAAAAATATATTCATAAGAAAAAAAAAATAATGTCATATTTAGTTAGGTCTAAACTTACTTTAATTCTCTGCATAATCGACGTTCACTTCTAAGAATTTTTCGTACCGCTGCATCAGCTTCTTTAACCCCTCTGCGTAGAAACTTGCCGCCTGAGAGTTAAACCAGTTGACAAGTGTTTTTAAGTCCCTCGTCGGTTTCAAAACGTTGTCTACCTAGCCGCTGTTTAAAATGTAAGGGAAGTAGTCACTAGGTGCAAGATCGGGACTGTACGGTGGGTGGTCAAAAAGTTCTCTACGAAAATCTTAAATTTTCTCCTTGGTTTTGACATCAGTGTGAGGATGCGCGTTATCGGAGAGGAAGATTATGCCTGATGACAATTTCCCACGGCGTTTGTTTTGGATCGCACGTCTTAATTCGTCTTAATTTGGAATCACAGAATGCAAGTCACAGTTGGCGGGATCAACGATTTTCGTGGCCATTGTTCTTTGCATTCACGGACAACAATACGACTTCAGAAATGAAATAAATGACGCTGTAGCTTCACAATGAGTCAGTTAATGGCCCAGCAGTAGTAAAACTGCTTCGAAGCGCCATTATTTAAATACAAGCAAACGGCCCTTACTTTTTGAACGCGCCTCGTAATGTTAAATTTTGTATTCAAATTTTTTAGTGTTTCAGACATTAGCTGAACTAATAAGGCATGACAGATGTTTTTTAATGTTTTTGGCACTTATGTGTGAAAACAAAAAAGTTATGTTTTATCTTTAATGTCTCGTTCTATTTTCTAACTTTCATACACAATTCGGTCGACAGTGGAAACTTATTTTCGGGCTCATTCTCGAAATAAACTGAATTTACTAAAAAAACAAATTGATTTTTCTGGTATACTTACACAAATATGAATTGATGAAGTAAGTTATCAAAGGTTTTAAACAGATTTTCCCCATAAGAGTAGTTATTAGAATCCAATATCAGCTGTGCGTGTGTTGTCGTTACATACCGATCATATTTTATTGCTTATATGTTATATTAGAAAAATAATTTAGGTTTCAGATTATGATGTAATTTTTCAACATTTCAAGTTAGGTCCCAGTTCGTTCGAAAAACCATAACTATGAAAATCATACTTTTTTTTTTACAGAATCGTCAAATTTGTTCAGTTCACAAAGCTCAATGAGTTGTTTTCCCTTCAAAACGGAGAAAACAAAGAATTCATTGTTATCACATGAGAAAAATTTCTCTTTAGGATTATGAAGTAAAATATTTGTTTCGATATCAGAATTTATACCTTTTTCTGATACAGGAATCAACCCTTGTGAATTATCCAATGGTGGGTGTGAACACATTTGTGATTCCTATGACGATACCTCTCGATGCAGTTGCAACATCGGATTCGCTATTCAAGAAGATATGAAGTCTTGTAAAGGTGGGTAATGTGCTGTTTGAGGATTTTTTAGAACTATCTATTTGGTTGAAAGATATAAAAACCTTTCTACATACTGAAATAAGCATGAGCAAATCTTACGAAATTTTCAGCATATTTGACAAAATGGCTTCCTGTTAGTTAACTTTTCGTCCAATCGATAAAAATTTCGCGCGATTTAGGCATGAGTTTTTAAATCATGTAGGAAAAGCAAGGCATTATCGCAAATGACAAAATTTTTCTCACGATTGAAGACGACGATTGCTTTTAAGTGTTAGACTGGTGGATTGGGACAGCCAGCGGACTGTGTTTTCTGTGCAAAAATAATTTCTGGAAAGAAAATTAAATTGTTATCGTTCCAAATACAATTGGGCTACAAAGTATTAATGCTTTACTTGAAAATGAGCTATAACTACTTTATTACACTTTATTATTTTTAAAATACTCGATAAGGACAGCCAATTACGAGTTATAGAGAATCGCCTTATGATAACAGGTACATTAGCGTTTTCATGAAAATGGATTGTTGTTTCTAAATCTACATTCAACACATTTATTTAAATTAATGAACATTTATTCATAGATGTTATTGGAGATTGATTAAGAAATTTGTTAAATCCTAATAAAATGTCAAATACTTGAATGAAAACTTTTGTAAGAAAAGCAATGAATTTGAAAACGTATTTTTTACAAGAGAGTTTGCGTTTTTCTACGTACGTTTGAAAATTCAATCACTCAAATTCTCTAAAAAGCTGATTTAAAAATAAACGCTTTTTTTTAAAGTTATAGTTTGTAAATTTGCTCTCAATCATCGAGTATAGATCTGAACTATTCTAGAAATATCATTGTAACGAGTTCTCTCATTTTAATGATGTTCGCTTTGCTTAAACAGTCAATACAATTAAAATTAGATGAAACATATTTAAATCCTCCGAGGGAACTCTAATTTCCTGACGATTGCAATTTGTGTTTCAGACATCGATGAATGTGAGAATTCCATTTGCAGTCAGATTTGTCACAACACCCTGGGTTCTTTCGAGTGCTCTTGCAAGACTGGCTATAAACTTGGTGCAGATGGAAAATCATGCTTCAGTGAGTAATCTTCGACTTAGTTGTACCCTCTTATTTATTTATTTTCAAGGGCATAAATCAAAAGACAGCTTCTTTTAAACTAATGACACCTAAGCAAGTAAACAAATAAAGAGAACCCGCCGCAGTAAATCGGAGTACTGTAGGTCCGTGAAAGCCGGGCTTAGCACTCGTGAACCATTCCTCTTAATAAAGGGTGATGGGTTGTGAGTGGGAACTTTCCGAAGTTTTCAATTTAAAACTATGCGTTTTTGCTATATCCTTTTGCTATATTCAACTAAACTACGTTTTTAAAATTAGCATCGTTCTATGTTGCTTGATACGGCTCAAAATGCTTCTTATCATTCTTCCCCTTATTGTTATCTTACCTATCACCCTTATTTAGGTAGGATCAGAGAAGACCTGACGCATGCGTAAATAAGCGGAAGGTTTTTCCCTTAGAAAATCGGAAAGTATTGATATGTGTGTGTGATTTGTTTGTATCGCATGATTTAATGCTATGATTGGCACAAAAATTGGTACACCGGTGGAACTTATTGAAAACAGGTGTTTCAATCACATGTGTGAAAGATTTGCTTTTGAAGCCAATCGCTCCAGAAAGTGTAGTGTTATCAAACATTTTCCTCAATACACGCGACTGATGCATTTTCATGTAATGAAAGAACTAAAATGAAAAATTGGTATACATAATTCCATAAGTGAGGAACACGTGCTGATTCTACTGTGGCTTTAATCGCTCGAAAGAAATGGGACGTGTAATCGAAATGTTTTTTACACGAAGCCTGAATGCCATAAAGTGGGGCAAATGCTGCAGGTAGGTGACTACTATTCAGTTTTTCCATTCTGTTTCCAGGAAAATTTAACGAATTAATGTTTTTTAACGGTTTTTAGGGAATGTGAAGACTTGATTTAAATGTTATTCAACTACCATTTTTAAATTTTAGTCAATTTTAAGTATTTATGCATTCTTTCAAACAAAAATTTTCAAAGAAAGTAAAACACTCCATTTTTCCAAATTAGCAGTTACCTAAGTAGTAGAACTCAGCTAACGATATTTTAACCCTTTAAGCGGTTTGCCCGCACAGTGTACGTGCTGCCAGAAATTGGCAACATCTGGTTTGCCCGTACGGCGTACGGGCATCGGGCTCATTCCACGTCAAATCGCCTAATTTAAATAGTCGGCCGTGCCGTCATGTCTCGGATTTTGTTCAATATTTTTTTACGGATAGATACTTATGAGATAAAATCAAATTAATTTTTTTAGATTTTTTGAATAAAAATTTAAGGTTGTAGAATTTTTTGAAATTTTGATTTTTTCAGAATTTTTGCTTTTTTATTTTTGGTATGCATTTTGAAAAAGCTCTATAACTTCCTCATTTTTCATTCAATTAAGCCAGTTTACGTATCATTTTAAAGCTAATTATTTTCTCCTTCAATATTAGTGACAAAAATGAGATTCTGAAAAATAGAATTTTACCAATGGTCGTCTGAAGTCAGATTTTGTGTTTTTTCAATTGGTATGTTCAATAGGTCATATCTCCGGAGTACCAACTAAGAACTGCCCAATTTTTTTTTTCAGTGATGACCACATCATATACTTTTTATGTATAAAAAATTGGAAGGGTGTTTTTCGTTGTTTTGGAATAAAAAATTCAAGTGTGTTTTTTCAGTTGGTATGATCAATAGGTCATATCTCCGGACTACCAACTAAGAAATGCACGACACTTTTTTTCTGTTATGACAACATCATACCTTTTTTATGTATAAAAAATTAGGAGGGTGCTTTTTGTAGTTTTGAAATATAAAAATCAAACGTGTTTTTTCAGTTGGTATGATCAATAGGTCATATCTCCGGATTCCCAGTTAACAACTGCGCCATTTTTTTTCCATAATGAAAACATCATGATGTTTTTATGATCAAGAAATTAGAAGGAAGTTTTCTTGTTATTTTGAAATAAAAATCTTACATGATATTTTCAAAAAACTTTACTTTAAAATCAACCTTTGAAACTTAAATTTGAGATTCATTCAGCATCATACTTCACAAGCAGATGAAAATGTATCCTATTTATTACATTCAAATACTTAATGGTAGTTTTATATTGTTCTATTGCTTGCATGCTTTGGTAGTGAAAAGTCGCTGCATAATTATTTTACTCTTCAGTAATTATTTGCTAGCCACTCCATCAACCGATAGCAATTACGATAAAGTAAACTGAAATGTCTTTAAATATACTTTCATTCATAGTTTGACAAAAAAAGACTCGCGAGCTCTTGGTGGTTGGAAAAATTTTATATTTGGTTTCCATTATTCTGAAATCTACGCAACATTTTATAATTTGTTATCAAATGAAAGCATACAAATTTCATGAATAACAATCTTTATTTCTACGATGTTCCGACAGTGGCAACAAAAGGTTTTTCAAACACAGAAACCTTCTTTACTAATATACTCTTCGTGTCTAATGGCTTGAAGAAGTAATTCTCTCTGCTGCCTACTATTATTCGGGCTCTTTCATATCTTTGCTTTAAAACATCTTCATTTGCAACCACTTCCACTGCTGTAACGAAAAACATCTGTATCCCCTTTATGTTTTGAGAGGCAAATTGAAATAGATCATGTGCATTTAAAATCTGTCCTTCGACAGTTCTTTGAAGACTTGCCCTTATTGCAAGCCGTTTTATTGTGCCCCCTACTCCATCGCATGCATTCTTGCCATGACTCGTGGCAAAGAAATGCCATTCAGCTGCCATGTCGTGGTCTTCCTTGTGATAGCATAGTTTTTTTTTTAATTTTACAAAGTTTTTAAACTTATTGAAAACTAGATTTTTGAAGAAATTTGTTTCAAAAATTCAATATTTTTTTTTAAATTTCAGAACAACAAAAAACAGCCTTCTAATATCTTGATCATAAAAACATTATGATGTTTTCATTTTAGAAAAAAAATTGCGCAGTTGTTAACTGGTAATCCGGAGATATGACCTATTGATCATACCAACTGAAAAAACACGTTTGATTTTTTTATTCCAAAACTACAAAAAGTACCCTCTTAATTTTTTATACATAAAAAGGGTATGATGTTTTCATAAGAGAAAAAAAGTGTCGTGCATTTCTTAGTTGGTAGTCGGGAGATATGACCTATTGATCATACCAACTGAAAAAACACACTTGAATTTTTTATTCCAAAACAACAAAAAACACCCTTCCAATTTTTTGTACATAAAAAGTATATGATATGGTCATCACTGAAAAAAAAAATTGAGCAGTTCTTAGTTGGTACTCCGGAGATATGACCTACTGAACATACCAATTGAAAAAACACAAAATCTGACTTCAGACGACCATTGGCAAAATTCTATTTTTCAGAATCTCATTTTTGTCACTAATATTGAAGGAGAAAATAATTAGCTTTAAAATGATACGTAAACTGGCTTAATTGAATGAAAAATGAGGAAGTTATAGAGCTTTTTCAAAATGCATACCAAAAATAAAAAAGCAAAAATTCTGAAAAAATCAAAATTTCAAAAAATTCTACAGCCCTAAATTTTTATTCAAAAAATCTAAAAAAATTAATTTGAGTTTATCTCTTGGGTATCTATCCGTAAAAAAATATTGAACAAAATCCGAGACATGACGGCATATAGCCTTAGTCGATTTGACGTGGAACGACCCATCGATATTTTCTGATTTCCTTTTCTGGTTTGTCCGAATTTTTTAGCCTACTTTCCCGTTAAAAATAAAAGAAAGACGAAAAAAGTATTAAAAGTAGCTTAATGCATCTAAAAAATATCGCCAAGTCCAAAAAATATCGCCAAGTTAAAAAATATCGCCAAGTCAAAAAAAAATATCGCCAAGTGAAAAAAATAAAAAGGTAAAATGAATATCGAAAAATTAAAAATTTGAAAGTAGGGTATTGAGATGGGGAATTTGTGTGTCGGTCGGTCGGTCGGTCGGTCGGTCGGTCGGTCGGTCTGTCTGTCCCCCCCTAATAACTTTTGAATGAACAGTCCGATTTGGACAAACTTTTTTTTGTTGGAAAGATCTCGGCGAGTACAGCTCATTCCCATATTTGATTTTTTGATTTGAACAATTTTTGGTTCAAATTTGAGCCGTTCAAACAACCGGTCCCGCGATACTAACTTTTTAATGAACAGTCCGATTTGAACAAACTTTTTTTTGTTGGAAAGAACTTTTCAAGGATACTTCATTCCCGTATTTACATTTCCGATTTGAACCATTTTTCGTTCAACATTGAACCGCTCAAGCAAGCTGTCACCCCTAATAACTTTTGAGTAAACAGTCCGAAAAAATATGACTGACTGTGCAGACGATTTTTTGTTTATTTATTCATTTGTTTTATTGAATTTATTATTATTATTATTATTATTATTGGCAGACGATTTTTTTTGTAACAAAAATGTTTCATTCACGAGGGCATTTTATTCTTTATTTATATTTAACAACTGGCAACGGATTAAAAGTGAAATTCGAGACATTTTATCAACGGACGAGTTTTTTTTTTCTTTTTTTTTTCTTTCTTTGATAAAATGTGTTTTGATGTACTTTGTACTTTTAATTTTTTTTTTGAAAACAATTGAGGAATTTTTCTACGGAAGAACTGTAACAGTTACATTCTTTAAAAGGTGCGAGAAATTATTTATTCATTAATTTACTTTTTATGTGTCTATTTCATCTGATGAGAGGGGTATATTTTGCTTTTAGAAATCAGCTTCAAGTGCTAAAAAGGTATGTTTGACATAATTTTTAGTCTCAGATAATCAAGAGAATAATGATCAGATGCTAGAATGCCGATGTCGATGTACGGGAAAGTAGGCTCGTTTAGTTCTTGACAGAACTTCTTGTCATTATTGAAAGAGACTAATTAGTAGTATTATTTTTCAAAAGATAGTGTGGCTTGTCCATCTAAATGAATGCTTTTCATCCAAAAAAGGTTACAGAAAGGTTTTTTTTTCATATTTTCGACATTGCTGTATGGAACTCATATGTTTTCTGTCAACCGTAAAACCGGGAAGCATTAAAAACGAAAAAAAAAATTAAGAAATTCCTAATATTCTTATTCTGTTAAGTATGGTACTTAACTATATGCAATAAAAAATACTAGGTGACCCGTGCGGAATTCCGCAAAAAAAAAAAAAAAACCTGTAAACTTAAAATTTAATACGACAATTTTTATTGGCTTCATTTGCACAACATCGCCATCTACTGCCATCGTTCTGACAACTTTTCAAAGAGATCAAAGACACGTTCACTTTTACAACTACTACAAAAGTGATATCCTATATTAAAATCAAATACCCAAGGCTACTACTAAACTAAAAACTAACGTTATCGCAAAACTCCCATAGTATTTTGAAACAATAAAAGTTACAATTAAGGTTTACCAAGCTAAGCCTTGGTTTGAAATGTCGCATTTAAAATTGATTTGAACAACAATGTAACGATTTTGACAGTTGAGCAAAAAATTTAACTTTTTCAAACTTCAATCGCTTATAAGTCGCTTAAACGTGGATTTTCGAGATTCTCGTTACGCGGCGCTAGCGGAGAAACGTTCTAAAGAACGCATTTTTTTTAATCTTTCGAATGAAATCAAAATGGAGACGATACGACAATTATTTCGCTAGATAGAGTCAATTTTGTGCCCAAAAATTGAAGTTCGAATAAAAAACGAACCGACACTTTTTAGAGGGTGGGTCTAATTTTCGTCAATAGCCCGCGGGATAAGCTTCAAAATCATAAATTTTCTTGCAATTCGATAAAGAAATGAGCGAGTTTCGACCGGGTATAGGATTCGGCTTAGAGAAATAATATATGGAGATGCCTTTTTACTTCCTTTTACGTAGTAAAGGAAGTATTGTGATCGCGAAAAAAAAAATCACTCAAATTTGAGTCTAAATTTTGATTTTGCTCACCCCCGAATGAAAATTCCTTAGTTTTTTTGACCTGTCAGCACGTGTATATGTACCTAGCAACATATAAGCAGCCGAAAAATTTTTTTCAACCACCCCCGAGTTAATTACGACGAGTTTTCTCGTGACGTCTGTATGTACGTGTGTGCGTATGTGGGTCGCATAACTCAAAAACTATATGCCGTAGAAGCTTCTAGCTTGGTATGTAGGCTCTGAGGATGGTCTAGTTGTGCACCTTCCCTTGTGGTTGCATTTGAATGTTCCCAAGGGGGTGTTTTACCCCTTTTTTGGGGTAAATCAGTGTTAATTTCAATGCAGACTCAAGTGATATGAATTGGGGCTACCACTTGGCGATATGTCGCCAAGCTTTTGGTCGCCAAGTGTTTGACGCCAACTTGGCGACATATCGCCAAGTTGGCGACAAATTTGGCGAAAAAAATATTTTTCGAATTTGGGTTCAACTTGGCGCTATTGGCGATATTTTGCGAAAAATTCACTGAATGATATTAAAATCAGCAATATTTAGAAAATTAACCATTGCAAAATATTTTTTGCATTGTTTCGTGGCAGATTAGGGGAGTAAATATTTGAATTGTTACCTTGCTCACTCCAAGCACTTTTTTTAACACTTAAGGCAACTACTAAGAAATTTACACGTAAAAGGAAGTAGTGTGGGGTCCATACCAGATTTTTTGGAAGCATTTCTGGTAAAATAATTGACCGCTTAAAGGGTTAAGAGAGACTGCGAGGATTCACGCAAAAATTGGTACACTAATAAAACTCAACAGTAATTGGTGCTCGATTTGTCTTTTGGGTCAATCACTCGATTTACGGGGTTGCTTAATTGAGCGGTTTTTCTCTACAAACCTGAATGCTATGTTTATGTAAGCTGGTGTTAGAACTTGTTTTTGGAATCAATCGCTTCGAGGGGATCGGTCATCTTCCAGAAAGAATGAAAGCATTATTCGGAAAAAGCGTATTCTGCTTTTTTTGAAAAACTTAAAAAGCTTCGTGGGTGACAAAAGCGTCGTAGAGATTCGATTTTGAAAAAGCAGATTGCACTTTTCAATATACGTAAAAAATTTTAATACCTCTGCAGTACAGCACTCATCCAACAAATAATAACCGCTTTCCAAAATCATTCATTGCGAAGAAAACTAATCAAGTTACTGTGGCCTTCAGTGGGGCATAAAAAGCTTGAAATTTCGCTCACTACGAATCTCGCTTTCTAGAACACAATGTAAACCAAAATCAATGACACAAAAGCCTATAGGAGCCTGGCCTATACTGTACGCATCTTAAGTTTTCGTTACCGAGTGCTCTGCATTGCAAGGAAGATGTTCCTTTTAGGTGGTCAGCCGAACGTGGAACCCCATGGTTTAGTTCCCAAGCAAGCTTGATACTCATTTTATCGATCCACTGAAGGGGTGAAAGTGAGTCAACCGTGCCCATCCCGGTTTCAAATCCGGATTTACGATGCAGAAGCGATACCACTGAGCCATTGGGTTTCCAGAAAATATACTGCTAACAAATCTCTCGTTACAAGCATCCATAACTCTGCACAAACACCATCAAGCTGTAAGAAATAATCTTCAAGTCAAAACAATTTTTAAGCAATTACCCCCGGCGCATTGCCACGCAAGGCATTGGAGAACTGTTTCTGAAGCATGTTTGAATAGTTTGGCTATGATAAGTTAAGAATTGACCTTAAATTCTTTACTTCTTTTTGGCGTAGTAGGGATAGGTAGTTGGTCTTTAGTTGAGTTGGGTTACATTTGTTGTAGTTTTAAGAAAGTATTCCAACTCAAATTCAAGCGAATAACACGTACCTCTTCAACTGAACTCTCCAAAAAGAAATATAACATTGGCAAGGTTCGACTTCATTTTAGCAGAACCACACCATTAGCAAGAAAATTCATTCGTTGAATAATTGACGGATGCAGCTGTTGTTTCTTTTAAGTTAAATCTTTCAAGAGAAAAAGACCGTATTCAAAACTTAACGGAGAGAAATAAGATTGGAAACAGTTTTTGAAACGTAGGGTAAGTGCTCCAGTAGTCGGCCATTTAAGAGATCTTTTGTTGATCTTGGCTAACCTAGAACTTTCAGCTATCAATACAGCAACAAAAACAAGGTAAAACTTCAGAATGAACCTTTCTGATAGTGAATCACCTACTTATTTCAGAAATTTAAAAAAAAATTATGTTAAAATCCAAGCTGTTGTCAACACTAGTAAATGCTCCAGTAGTCGGCCACAGAATCATCTTACATGAAAAATAGGCAGAATCGCAATCTTGGATGACGGGCACACCATTCAAAATGAAATGACTCATTACTAATTCAAAAAAAAGTACCCAAAACTTAACTGCCACTGGTTGATGATTGAGGATAGGTACATGAATGTGTGAATGAGTCATATCTGAATTTGAATTAAAAATGTACTACTTATGAGGAGTTTTATGTCATTGTGGCCGACTACTGGAGACTGGCCGACTACTGGAGCACTTACCCTATATAAAAACAGATTTTGTTATTTCATGAATAAAAAGACAAAAAACTAACTGCTCATTTACGTGTGTGTAAGTGTATTTTCGAATAAAAAAAGTAACTTGTTAGTACACAGACATATTCACAAATATTTATTCCAACAAAAAATTCTCACAAATGAAATACAATTTATTTTCTCTCTGAATTTCATAATTTATAAAAGTTCCCATTTTCAACTTTTCTAGAATAACCACTATTTGTCTGAGAAATGTGTGGACACTCTAAAAAAAGAAAAGAAAGTACCATTATTACATTGATAAAATTATGAAATTGCAACAATAGTATATATTAGGTCCCTTTATAGTGCACTCATCTCCATATATTATTTCTCTAAGCCGAATCCTATACCCGGTCGAAACTCGCTCATTTCTTTATCGAATTGCAAGAAAATTTATGATTTTGAAGCTAATCCCGCGGGCTATTGACGAAAATTAGACCCACCCTCTAAAAAGTGTCGGTTCGTTTTTTATTCGAACTTCAATTTTTGGGCTCAAAATTGACTCTATCTAGCGAAATAATTGTCGTATCGTCTCCATTTTGATTTCATTCGAAAGATTAAAAAAAATGCGTTCTTTAGAACGTTTCTCCGCTAGCGCCGCGTAACGAGAATCTCGAAAATCCACGTTTAAGCGACTTATAAGCGATTGAAGTTTGAAAAAGTTAAATTTTTTGCTCAACTGTCAAAATCGTTACATTGTTGTTCAAATCAATTTTAAATGCGACATTTCAAGCCAAGGCTTATCTCGGTAAACCTTAATTGTAACTTTTATTGTTTCAAAATACTATGGTAGTTTTGCGATAACGTTAGTATTTAGTTTAGTAGTAGCCTTGGGTATTTGATTTTAATATAGGGTATCACTTTTGTAGTAGTTGTAAAAGTGAACGTGTCTTTGATCTCTTTGAAAAGTTGTCAGAACGACGGCAGTAGATGGCGATGTTGTGCAAATGAAGCCAATAAAAATTGTCGTATTAAATTTTAAGTTTAGAGTTTTTTTTTTTTTTTTTTTTTTTTTTTTTTTTTTTTTTTTTTGCGGAATTCCGCACGGGTCACCTAGTTAATCAAATATCTATAGCAGAGGTGGGCAACCTGTGTCCTCCGTGAGTTTCTTGTGCGGCCTTTATAAAAGCTGGTTCTTGTATTAATTAATATTTCACTTTCACTATGTTGTTTGTGAAAACGTATCTATTCAAAAATACGCATAAAGTACGCTCAAAACGTTATTCGTGTTGAACGTTAGCTATTGTTAGTTATCAGCTTTAAATCTAGATAATCAAATGAAACACTCTACGAATATACAGGTGTCTCTTGGACTCTTTTATACTGAATGTGCTAAGACATTTTGATTTTTACTAGCACACACCTACCACACACACCCGTGCTGTGAGACTGATATTTGAACCACACTTAGAAGATATACCCGAGGCTCCCACTGAGCTATAAATGAAGTTTTTTGAGTTAAGAAAAGCTTCGCGTTACAAAGTTTGATCTAAATATTCAACTACTTTCAAGCCAGCAACTAAAGCAAATATCCCGCTACACTGTAGAAAATAGATGTTGTTTTTACAGTATAATACAGCTAATTCTACAGTAATAAACTGTAAAATTGCTAATTTTACAGTAGTAAACTGTAAAATTGTTAATTTGCAGTAGTAAACTGTAAAATTGCTAGTTTCAGTTTATTACAGTGCATTTTACAGTATTAAACTTGAATCTCTGTTGCCAGTATTATGCTGTTGTTTTTACAGGATAATGCAGCTAATTTTACCGTAATAAACTGTAAAATAGCTAGTTTTACAGTTTATTACTGTGCTTTTACAGTTTTAAACTAGAACATTTGCTGCCAGTATTATACTGTAAAAACAACAGCCTTTTTTTTTTCAGTGAATTTTTTATTAGATTTTAACTCATAAAAAACTGACATATACTGCTAGATCGAAATAGGAGAGTATCTCGAAATTAGGAGAGTATGGGGTTCAGCACCCGACGCCTCTCAATCCCCACACAGTACATGATCATAAAATCTGTGTGTCCGAAAGTTCTGGGGTAGGTGTCTGGCAATTACTTCTGTTGCAGGGTAAGGGAGACTCTCTCTCCCCTGCGCCAAAATTGGGGAGGTTTTAGAGATCAATTGTCCACGGCTTGCTGGAGCATTAAAAATGTAAAACCGGTTTAAAAAAATGGTACGGCTATGCACCGCTGGGTTGGCGCATTGCCAAGCGCCAAGCAAAAAATAAAAAAAGAAAACAAATAAATATGACATTACAATTAAACGAATAGGTAATAATCTTACCAATAGCCAATTTAACGTAGTTTATGTTCATGGGTGTCTCGCAAAAAGGAGCGATCCGCAGAGGATGATTGAAGGGACGTTCAATGACCTGTGGCACTGGATCGCAGAAGCATCTGAAAAAGAAAATACAAAAGAATTGATGTCTTCCTTTCGGTTTATTCGGAAAACAATTTCTTTTGTAATAATGTTACGTTTACATCAAAAGAATATAGTCCATCGAAGTCTTCCACTGTATTTCTGTCATGTGTTCAGCCATTCTGTCATCGTTTTTGAAGTGACCTCTTGGGGAAGGGATACAGAACACTCTTGGAATGCGAGTAAATTCCTGTTAAATTCTTTTGACTAAGTACAAGTATTGATTTCGAACTTAAGATACCAGATGGAAATTTTACCATATTGTACTTCCATTGTTATCCCGTTAAGGACTATTAGAGGGACTGTTGGAAAAGTATCCGACCATATGCTTTCGTGCAGAAACCTGATTGATATGAATGAAGCTATCTTGCATGCACTGACTTTGAACTTTTATGTGCATGCTTGATTTTTTTCCATCTATAAATAGCGTTAGTTCCTGCTAAAGAATTTGACTGATGTAGTGTGTAGTGCTCATGTCGGATTTTGCAGTTTCAAGGAAAATGGCGAAGCTACTAGAGAGGCACTACAGCATTAAATTTGCCAGAAACTAGGAAATAGGAAAGAGAAAACCATTAGGAAAATGCAGACAGATTTCGGTGACGATTTTCCACCACATTTCTCGCACTTAATTTAGACGTTTTTGGCGAAAAACCAGTGTTCTCTGGATCAAAAGGCTCCTCTCTTTTCTGATGTGTCCCCTATGACTTCGAGCTAATTTCTAATTTATAGAGGTACGAGATTTCAGGCAACGGAGGACACGATATCTGTAACAGCAGCCGAGCTAAACCTCTTTCTAAAACACATCTTCTTGGAATGTTTCCAACAATGTCAGCACTATTGGGAGGAGTTTGGAGAGTTCTAAGGGAACTGCTTCGAAGGGGATTGGGTGTCCAACGCTCCAGACGACCCCGTTTATTTATTTTTTATTGGCCAAAGGTCGGATACTATAGGCTTTGTATGTTCCTAAAATTAGGGTTCATTTTACGATTCAATACAAATAATTTAAAAGTTAACGCCCTCCCCCCCCCCCCCTCTTATTGAAACAGGTCATTTGTTGCGTCGTATTAGCAAAAAAAAAATTTCTGTTTAATGATCCTTTTTTGTTTGAAAATCCTTCAAACTCTTCATTTTATTTCAGAGCTTTTGGATTTTAAAGAGTAAAACACTTGACGGGATGCAGGTTTTTTTTTATGTGTATCAAGATGCACTGAAACAAGTTTTACTCTCGATGCAAGTAGAAATTTTATTTTTGAAACTTCTTGCAAAATCAAACCCCCTCGTCATCTTGCACATATCAGTAAGTTCTCATTCCAAGGTCACATGTTATTATAGTTGAGGAGTATAAGTCCTTTCAGGTTCAATCAAAGAATCAAACTGAGCTTGCGTGAGTTTCATGCGTGATCATGACAGCTTCACGATGGGCAGAATCAATAGAGTCGGTTTGTGCGATTTTCTTTTTATTTATGCCACCCTTATCGTGTCTGGGGACAACTGGAGACTTAGCCGAAGTAAAAGTGGAGACACATCGGAAATGTTTTTAAATTTGTACTGAGCTAAATACTGGTCAATTAAACACGATGATCCGACTAATTATAATTCATTTATTGTAAAAGGTCTGTTTTGCATTTAAACGTCAGTTTTATAACTTAAAAAAAAAGCATCATCTATTTAAGCATACAGAAACTAGTTGACACACTGCCTTTTATCTTCCGAAGTAATATTCACATTGATTTGGACTTGGATTCATTTCGTATAAAGTGGTCCTAGAATTTCAACTTGAAATAGTATAGTAGTTTTCGGAAACAGGAAACTTTTCTCTCTACTCCCACAAAAATAGTTATTAATCTGTCTATGGTTTAGTGCAAGTACACGGCCTGATTTCCGATTCATTTAGTAACTTCGCAAATTCTCTCACATTTGGTGATTTTCAGAGCTAGCTGTTTAAACATAAAGCTCCAATTAGCAAAGGATTTGTAGTCTTTGTGTGTTGTTCATATTGATCCTGACTCCCTTACACTAAAGAAAGATGCTTCAACAAAGAAAGGCATTGAAAAATAATGTCAAATCATTGCTGTTGTTGAAAGTGAACTGTTTTGCTATCTTATACCAGCAAATTTAATGAAGTATGAAACAGCACTATCGAACAAGAAGTTTTCAGCTCACCTTCGCTTTGGTTCCAAGTCCGGTTGTCGAACTGCATCCAACTTGTTGATGGGCCAGTCTTTGAACTGGTTGCAAGTCGACTTGAGCCACAAGTCCAAAGAATCCTCTGGTGGCCGCGAGGGGGCGTTGCACCTTTTCAGGGCAGAGTAGGTCGGCGTCACGTACAGGCGGGTCCATGGATCTTTACTCTGCTGAGTCCTCTTGGGCCGAGGGACCTTTTGAAGGAAGAAGGTATATTAAACAGAATAACGTATACGATTTTTGTTCCATCGTACAGCAGCATAATGTACTTATTGTTAAGAAGTTATACACATTGGTTATCATTCGAGAAGAAAGCTGAATATTTACCAAAAGGTATCTTTTGAGTACAGGGCGATTCAAAAAGAATAGTGGGGGGAGGGGAGGTCATAAGGCTATCGATTTGGGAAATCTGTACTTACAGAGTATGAAAGAAAAAGACAGGTGTAGAGTTTCAAATGGCTGCAATACTCAATTGGTTAGCTTATGTGCTGCACTTGCTGTTTATTATTCAGTTAGGGAAATGGTAATTTATGGAGACGTTATTTAGTGCTTTATGGATAGATACTCTTGGTAAGCATGTGCTTTTTTTTGTATGGGGGGGGGTATATTTCTGTGGGGGATATGTAAAGGATACTCCATTAATCCATTGTGTAGCTTCTCAGCTGTAAGCTAGACGAACTGAAAAATCGATTTGCTGTTGTGATAGCTTCTATGGCTGGAGACATGCTACAATGTGCACGGCATGAGCTTGAGTGCAGGTGTGATTTCTTTTAGGACTGGGGAGGAGGACGAATAAAATATTTTTAGAACAGTTTAAGTACGTAAAAATGATTTCCTTTTGGTTCCATTTTTTTACTCTTAGAAATAAACATGTATGAAACCCCACCTTTCGAATCATTCTGTATCCACAGTACACAACACATATTTAGGTATAAAATAACATGAAAATGTCTCATCAGACAATAAATAATGGGACAAGAATTAGAATGTGTATAAAATGAGCAAATCGGACGTGTCAGTTGTGAATTTTTCTTTATAAAAAAACACGTTCTATTAAAATGTAAAATAATCTGTCAGATCCACAATTTACCTCGAATTCAAAAGGGCAACTTACCGTAACTCGCCCAGTTCCTGCTTTGAAACTCGTGGTACTTTCGTATTAATTCTGCCGCAGCTGCAGATTTGGCGGTTTGAAACAGTTTTGGCGATTTATTTATTTTTTTCTCTTTTTTTTTGGCGGTTGTTGTTTGCACGCGCACGTAGTTATTTAAAACCGCCAAAAAATCTGCCAAATCTGTTTTCATCGCCAAATTTGTAGCTGCGTCGAAGTTAATAAGTACCAAATTCGCTTTTTAAAACAAATTGCCGGTACTTTTCCGTTAAATATGCAATATGCTTCACTTAGTTTGGCTTCTTTTTTTGCATTCTAACATGGCGACTGCAGAGAAATTGCAAAAAGCGACTAGTTGAATGTCGCCAACTACGAAATTTTTAATTTACAATAGCGATAAATGAATTAAAATTGCCAAAAATAAAAAATGTGCCAATTGATGTACCTTTAACGGAAAAGTTCCAAATTGCCATATTATTTCTGACACAAAACAATTATTTATAGAAAATCCGTGATACACTTAGTATTGTGGATGTAGTACATATATTCATGCGGCATGGGCAAAGTTAAGGTAAAAGTAGTCGTAACGAGTTTTCAAAAGCAGAATCTTGGTAATGCAGCCATTTCAAAAGTTCATTGAAATGAAGAAAATCTGACAAGTAAATGAATAAGCTATCAAAAAAAGTAAAAGTTATGATAAACATTCAAAATAATCTGTCAAATAAACAAAACAAATGATTAAGAAACATTTAAAGTTTACTTAAAATTTAAACTAATCCACAAACTGAATTAAACAATATTAAAAGCTCCATAATTACTGTCAAGCGTGCCAAGCATTCATGTTACCTAAACCCCACCGAATTTCAATTTGAAAAGAGTTAAAAGGTATACATTTCGTCGACTTTCATTTTACTTTTCAGCAAAGTTTGAGAATTGTATTAAAAATTCAAATACTAGCCAAAATATGGTAGAATCCTAGTTTATGGTCCGGCGATAAATGAATAAATCTGGCAACCACAGAATTAGCATTGGATGATTGGATTGTTTGGCGACTTTAAGCAAAATGGCAACCATAGAATTATCATTGGATGATTGGATTGTTTGGTGACTTTAAGAAAAATCGCCAAACCCGGACCTTAAACTAGGATTCTACCCAAAATATTTCCATCAATGCAGGTGATGACAAATACGGGAAGATTTCAATATTTTGAGCAATAACTCAATATATCTTTATTTTTTGGCGTCAAGTTTTTGGCACCATGACCAGTACGAGCCTTTGCATACGTAAACAAAAAGTAAAGAAATATCTACTGTTTGATCTTCTTAGGTAAAACCTTCCACGCGTTTACGCATGCGTCAGACCTTCCCTGATCTTACCAAAGTAGGGGTGTCAGGTAAGATAACAATAAGGGGAGGAAAAGTAAAAAGCATTTTGAGCTGTATCAAACAACGTGGGAACGATGCTAATTTCAAATACATAGCTTAATTGAATTTGTCGAAAGGATATAGCAAAAGTAAGTTTTAAATTGAAAACTTCGGAAAGTTCCCACGTCACAACGCATCTACTCTTTTATAAGTGGAACTGTTCGCTAGTGCTAGGAGCTTCTTTCAAGGACGGACAGTAGTCACACATTGTAACCATGAAGCAACATAGAGAGTTTACCAAAATAAATTTATCACTAGAAAAAATCCCACAATCGACACAAACATTTGATTTTCGAATTATCCCCAAAAATATTGAGACATTTTGAACGATATTCAAAATTCACCACTTACTTCCTGTAGATAAAGTTGCCGAAAATCAACATCCGTTTCCTTGCTCAGATACGAACATTCCCACCTTTCCCTCATATTCTGCGGAGGCATACTAAAATATTCAACACTCCGATAACAGCATCTTTGAATCTTCGAGGCAAAAAATTTGCGAATTTGGGATCTGCACCCAGAAATGTATCTATAATGGTAAATATTGCTCTCAATGGATATGCAACTTGGGCGCTGCTCTCTCGAGCAAACGAAATATATGTGTCACGTTATTCTTCGATTCAAACCTTTTTATTGCCAATATAACAATAGAAATACATTAATAACTAGTTATATTTCAACAAATAGAAACGGTTGCCAAGACGGTGGAAATAAGGCAATACATTAATATTGCGACGTAACTTTTCGTGTCCAACTTAAATAAGATCATTATCTTTGTTCTATTTTAGTTTTTGGTTTCGAATATCTAGAAATAGAAAATACTTCTTTTATATCTATCGAGACAGGTCGAACCGTTTATAATCAATCATTACTTAATTGTTCGATGTTAACACTTTCTCTCAGAGCTATTTTTCCCACAGCTTTTAAACAAATTGTGGTATTTGAGTAGTATAAATGTATTAAAACAGACGGCTCAGTCCACCGGCCATAGAGGTATAATCGCTCAAAAATTTTTAAAAACGAACTAATTATTGCTTTTAAATTTAATAAACATTTGCCACAAAACTTGCTAAGTTAGTTTACGTAACTGGTAAATAGTAGCACAGAAACGATATAATTAATAGTGACGTATCACTAAAATTTCATAATTCAAAGGAACATTTTCGAATTTAAAGTATGATCCTATTAGTTTATACTACAAAACTAAAAAACAACCAAATAACGTAACATAAACATTTTGCACCTATTTTGTGAGTGCTAAAAATAGCAGAATCAGTTAAAATTGTATCGAGTAAAACCTTGATTCTCACAAAAGCTGTTTTTTCTCCCTTTCTTTCCTTTTTTTGGGGGGAGGGGCTGCCAGTTCTGCAGAAAGGGTCTGATATAAGCATTAAACCTGCAATAAATACTTTTGTGTACTAAGTATATGTCATTTAAATTTTTGGGAGTTTGAATAAAAAAGTATCATTAGCAGGGTTTTTAACTCCCGACGCAAAAAGGAAAAGAGTTATATAAGGTTGAGGTATGGTATATGTATCTGTCTGTGATATTGAAGTTCCTAAACGGGGGAACCGATTTTAACAATGTTTGTTTTTGCTTGAAAGTGACTTGATCGGGAGTGTTCTTAGCTAGGTTTGTCGAATCTAAGGCTTGCAGATCATATGATGCCCACAAAATTGTTCCATGTGGGCTGTTGTGATCTTTTGAAAGGTTCGGAAAGAGTTCTTAGCCTCTGGTGCCCAACTTACGACCTTCGGATACTGAATAAGAATCGAAAAAAAAAAAGAAAGAAAGAAATTTGCACGAGATTTCGTTAAGTCTCTTTTCTTCTCTTGCAGGCAAAGTCTCAGCTTTGTCTGACTTTAACCACACACACAGGAGATCTTAATTAAAATTTTAATTATTTTTTTTCTTGCAATTTCAATTATGAAAACCTAATTTCACACTCAAAATATTAGTACCAAGCGAAATACGGAATTTTTCTGCGTATGATGTCACTTGCTTGAAACTTTCAAATTATATATATAACTCAAACTATAATCTCGTTTAGTAAATTTTAAATAAAAGTCTTCATTTCACTTGATTTATATCAATTTAATTATTGACAGACAATCAAAGAAAGTCAGCGCCCCATCAAGGAACTAGTTTAATTGATTTCGGCCCAAGAGAAAGGCTTTCACAACAACTTTCAACTTTTCCTTTTAAACCTGTTTTTAAGCTTAGAAAAACTTACTGTCTGGACTGTCTGACCACCGATGAGATGGAATGTTTAACATCCGGCTTACAGGCCGAAATGGACGCATCTATTTATTTTGGGAGATACCAGCTTTTTGGAACATTGAAATTCACATTGAAATAAACAAAACACGTTCATTTATATTTTACTGTTCCCCCTCATTCAGATAGACCGTTACCGAAATACACTTCAGCGTGATTGATTTTAACATGAAGTGCGGTCATCGGGATCTTTTTTTTAATTTAATATTAGTTTTTGTTTAGTATCGTCAGTTTTTGAATTTTTTTCAGGAGACGTACAGCAGCTCATAAGTTATTGTATTAAGAAAAATGGTGGCTGTGAACAAAAGTGCCGAGAAGGGTCTAAAGGTCCGATATGCTCTTGCTTCAAAGGCTACGAATTAAAACCGGACAATATGTCCTGTGCAGGTATGCTATCATAAGAATACTTTTAGGTAATTTTGTCATAACCATGATGGGGGCTTCACCACTCCCAAAGAATGTTAAGCTCAATAAACCAGCCCCGTGTATATTCGGGGTTGCCGCCAAGACTGTTAATATAACGTAAGCAAAATTTAATTTTTAGAAAATAATACACTTTAAATTAAAAAAAATCATTTAAAGAATCACCTAGGATAAATAAAAAGAATTAAAGCTGCAAAATTTATTCATTATTGAATTTAATTTTTTTAAAGCCAGTACCCACTTTTTCATTCTTAAAATTGAGATTACTAGCCACCTTCCTCCATGTAGTACCTCTACATATATTTCTTCAAGTCTCTAAAAAGCACTCTTTTACGTATTGAACATCGCAAATGCTTCTCAAAAATTTTCAAGAGTATTTTTACGGTTTGCAATTAAAAAAAGGGTTAGCATCGATTAAATTTGTAAAGAAAAAAAAATATATACTGTTACTTGTCTTTGCTTTGGTTTTAAATTAAAAAAAACTTTCTGAACCAGGAAAATTGTACATTGTTTTTAACAGATTATTAGTATGTCGCAATCTGATCTAATCTTCTCGTTTCTGTTCCTTTAAGTGAAATTTTATGATTTTTTTAAAACCAGATATCAATGAATGCAAGAAAAATAATGGTGGCTGTGACCACAACTGTTCCAACACGCCTGGCTCTTACATGTGCTCCTGTTATCCTGGCTTTCAATTGCTAGAAGATCAGAGGAAGTGCGATGTCAAAGGTAAGTTTGTGTCTGCCGATTCCCACTTCAAAAGTATGAAATCTTAAAACGCGTCCAAACTGATTTATGTGATTAATAATGACTGATTATGTGTTTCTCTTCAAAACTGAATCCGCTCAATAACGAATAGCAACATTAATTTTCCACTCCACTAAAAGGCATTGGGAAACATGAAATAAAAAATAATTAAGAGAGATGACAAGCCTATGGTAAAACAGAGATGAATTGAAGCGTTACCGTCGAAATAACACATGTAATGTATTTTTGAGGTCAAAAATTGAAGCCATAGTTCTGTACCTCAGAGCCAGACTAGGGGAAGTCTAAAAATAACATTTTTCAGGTTATTATAGCATTGTATGTGGAATCCTATTCTTCATTGCCTTTTGATTACGAGTCCTATGCCTTACCGATCAGGCCACCACAGCTCCTCTACTGTCCCTCCGTTAAAACCGCACCTAGCACTCGTGAACAGTTCCACTTAAACAAGAAGTTCTGTCAAGAACTAAACGAGCCTACTTTCCCGTACGTCGACATCGGCATTCTAGCATCTAAGGGTCATTCCACGTCAAGTGATCCAAAATCTGAGAAAAATTTTACCTTACATTTTTGTATTTCTTTCACATTTGGCTCATCAATTGTACCCCTTGAGGTAATCAAAAGTCTCAATATTTGGATTTTTATCTCTATTATTTTTTCATTTATGAGACTTTGAACTTTGGAAAAACCCTCGTTTTTCCACGGATAAGGGTACATAAAAGGGACCATAACTCGACACCAAATATAGATAGAACGATTTGGTACATGGCATTTTAAAGTACGTTAGTTGCCGCTTAATCGGATATGCAACATGACTAATTTGATAAAAATTTTCTTTTTCAAAAAATGAAATTTAAATTTCAAATTTAAATTTCTCGAAAAACATATAATTTATTTTTTTGAAAAAATTCTCAAAAATTCTTGTGTATTTCATCTATGTTTGTACAAATTTTTAGATTGGGATCTCAATGGGATCATATTTTTTGGAATTTTTGAATAAAACTGTATAGGAAAAAAATGATATTTTTTAGATTCTATTTATTTAAATACTAAGTTCTCTTGCTCGTGATGGTCTAAAAAGTAGTAAACAAACATGAATATGTTTAAAGTGAGCTGGCATGAGCTTATAGATTTGTCAGGTTCACCCCCTACCCCTTTCTTCCCCGCACAACCACTCTTTTTTAATTTAAAACTGTTCAAAATGTTTAAAAAAAACAAAAACTCTTTGATACAAAATGAATAGTAAACTTATTTAAAGTGGGGAAATGGGTTTCCTTATAACTAGACGAAGTATCCCCCTCCCCACCCAAAGATACTATACTAATATGACGTCTAACCTGGGGATTGAGTTGAGGATTATTTTCAAACCCAGGTATATATATTGTTTTTCAGACGAAATGTTTCTTTTCGATCCGAACTTCAAAGTGTACTTCCATTCAATATCTGAAATTTAACTTTATGATTCATTTCATCTTCTACTCCTGCACCAATCTTCAATTTTGAAGGGAGGAAATAAATGGTCGCCCCAATATCATAGCAAACAGCAAAATAGCACTGTTTCGCCTTGTTCTCATCGTTTTTTTTTACTTTCTTCTATATCTAATATATAGAAGAAAGTATTGGTTTCGTGAAAATTTTCGAATGTCGAATTTTGACGGATTTGCACGTTTTGAGGTGCGCTGAGTCCATTTCGACCATTTTTGGAAAATGTCTGTCTGTGTGTGTGTGTGTGTGTGTGTCTGTCTGTGTGTGAGTCTGTATGTGTGTGACCAGTTTTTGTGGCCGCGCTAGAGCAAAAACTACTGCATGAAATCGAACAAAAATTTTTGCAAATATGTACCACCATGTGAACTGGTGCACCTGACTTTGTTTAGCGAATTCCTCCAAGGGGGGTGGAGCAATCGCACGTGTTCTGCGCGGGAGTGAGTGCTATATCTCAGGAAGTGACCGGCGGAATCAAACGAAAATTGGTCCATAGGTAGACCCTACTGAGTACAGGTGCTGATTCAATTTGTTTGTCAATATCTCCAAGGGGGGTGGAGCAATCGCACGTGTTCTGCGCGGGGGTGATTGCTATATCTCAGGAAGTAACCGGCGGAATCAAACGAAAATTGGTCCATAGGTAGACCCTACTGAGTACAGGTGCTGATTCAATTTGTTTGTCAATATCTCCAAGGGGGGTGGAGCAATCAAAAGTGCTTATTTTGTCATTGCACCTACTGTATCTCGGGAAATATTGCTGCGATTTGAATGAAATTTGGAATAACACTAACTCAATATGGAAGCAAGCATCGATTAAATTTTGTCGCCAATATCCTCAGGGGGAGGATGGGGTGATCTTTGCGCTTAGTCAACAATGCGAAAAATTAATTCATTAAAAAATCGCTTTCACGCTATTTAATTATCAAAACAGCTGAAAACTTTCAATGATTTGAAATTTTTAACTGTTGCCAATTTCTTTTTACTAACAAATAAAATGTTTGCAATTTATCTAAACAAGGCTTTTGCAATGATTTCCAATTTCGCTCGTTGATTCTGAATTTGCAGGGTTATTACGATAATTGGGAAATTGTAACTGTCTCCAATTACTCGGGCGAGTACGTATTTTATTTTGTAACCGGAATTCATAAGATAGATATAGAAGAAAGTTTCGTGACGGCCACGACAGCTAGTTTTTTATTCTTTTCGCACAAAACTGAAAATAAATCAAAATATCAGATCATATGTCTGTGTCCCCATAACTATCTTTCGACACTAGCGGTACCCGCACGGCTTTGCCCGTGGTATAAAATTAAAAGTTCATTTGTAAAATAATTGATATAGCAGAAAAAATGCTCTATTTTAGTTTTATTCAACTATAATTCCTTCAAAGTGATATAAAGATCTGATATGGACCCCACACTACTTAATTTTACGTGTAAATTTCTTAGTAGATGCCTTAAGTGCTAAAATAGTGCTTGGAGTGAGCAAGATAACAATTCAAACATTTGTATCCCTAGTTTGCTACGAAACAATGCAAAAAAATGTTTTACAATGATTTATCTCCTAAATATCATCGATTTTAACATCATTCAGTGGATTTTTCGCAAAATATCGCCAACAGCGCCAAATTGAACCTAAATCAAAAAAAAATTTTTTTTTTCGCCAATTGGCGTCTAATACTTGGCGATCAAAAGCTTGGCGATATATCGCCAAGTGGTCGCGCCAATTCATATCACTTTTGTTAACCAATTCATATCACCTTGCATTGAAAACACTGATTTACCCGACAAATGGGGTAAAACACCCCCTTGGAACATTCGAATGCAACCCCAAGGGAGATGGACAAAAATAAGCCAAAAGAGAAAATAAGAACAATTTTGTTGATAACAGGAACCAACAGAAATCTTACCAAAGTTTAAGAGAAGAAGAAAGTTTTCTTTCCTAGCTTAAAAAACAAAACAATACATTTTCCGAAAAGAAACACTTTAAAAAAACGATGCAATATCGCAATTGATACGATATTTCGTTAATCTGTGCTTTAGGTACCCTTTTCTCGCTAAATGAACGATAGGCGCGCCAAGCGTGGTAACCCTAGCTATTTGGCGTAGTTGACTTTTTGAAAACGCCGCCAAGCAGGGTCCCAAAGCATCTTCACCGCTTCACCGAGAAAAAGACAGGGTTGCCAGAGAATTGGAACAAAAAAAAACTACGCCTCCTCTAAAAAAAATATTACAAAATACTACTGTTTCCAAACGTTGCCAAAATCAATGTTGCTGAAATGCGAAATCTATGAAAATGAAAAAAAAAAAAAAAAAAAATCCGCCAAATCTTTTAATTAAGTCATTAGTGTATTGGAAACAGGGTTGCCATAAACATACTACGCTCCTTATTTAGGCCGAAAAAATACTACCGTAGAATCAAAAATACTACGTCTGGCCGTAGCCTACGAAGATAGACGCTGGCAACCCTGGAAAAAGAAAGAAACAAAAATAAGTATGAACGCGTAACCATAGTAACAACATGAAAAATTGATTTCCGTTGATAAAATAATTCATTTTATCTCTCTTTTCAAAAAATTTTATTCTAAAGTTCAACCATTTTAGAATCGTTTGGCTTGCTTTACTGAAGGTAAGCCTTGAATTTCGGGATTCTAAAAACAATTGTTACAGCTCTCCTGATGATCGTAGAAACTTCGAAAAAACTTCATTTTGTGCAGAAAATTCCAAGCTTTCGAATGACATAAGACTTGAAAATGTGTGTGAAATATTTCTTCCCTATTTTATCGAATTTCCGCTAAGAATTCGAATAGAAAAAGAACGAAATGGAATTTTCGAAAAATCGCTTCGAGGTGCAAAACTACATGCTACAAACTAATTTTGTGCCAAGTGGCATGAAAATCGACCGAACGGTTTTGGCGCTACGCGCGTAACAGACAGACAGACAGAAAGAAAGAAAGAAAGAAGGACAGACAGAACCACCTTCAGCTTTATTATTAGTAGAGATTATCTAGTATGCAGCTGTTATTTAATTTTTTAATCGTTTGTGTTCTTTTTCATTTTGTTGTAAAGGAAAGTAATGCAGCAAGATATATCTATATATATATATATTAAACAAACACTGCTTTTTTGAGCACAACCTCACATGTTGTTTAACTTCTTTACAGATTGCTCCCCCCCCCACCCCACTTTTCCACTCCAAACTTTTATTATTTTTTTTATCATCCCGCCTAGCCCCATTTCAAAGCCTTAGTCTCTACTGATGTCTGGTAGTGTTTCAGTTTGTTCTGTTTGTTACTCTTTCCTATTAGCTCATGAGCTTTGTCCAATAAGAGAAAGGAAAGGTAGTGATGGGGACTGACATATAACGTGACACTTTAATTTCTTTTCAGTTTTGTGTAAAAATAATGGGAAAACATTATGAGAACAAGGAGAAACATTGCTATTTTGCTGTTTGCTATGATCTTGGGGCGACCCATTTATTCCCTCCCGTCAAAATTGAAGATTGGTGCTGGGGGAGGGGATGAAATGAACCATAAGTTTAAATTCAGATTTTGAATGGAAGCACACTTTGAAGTTCGGATTGAAAACGAAACACTTCGTCTGAAAAACAATATATACCTAGGGGGAAAATAATCCTCAAATCAATCCCCAGGTGAGACGTCATATTAGTATAGCGTTAATGGTATATTTGGGTGGGGGAAGGGTTGTACTTTGCCTTGTTATAAGGAAGCCCATTTATCAACTTTAAACACGTTTACTGTTTATTTTGTATCAAAGAAGCTTTTTTAAACAGTTTGGGGGGAAAATGGTTGGGTCAGGAAGGAAGGGAGGGGGAGCTGACCAATCTACAAGTTAATGCTAGCTCACTTACCTAGAGTAAAAATAATAGTCAATTCAATCCCCAGGTTAGACGTCATAATAGTGCAGCGTTAATGGTATATTTGGGTGGAGGAGGGGGATACTTCATCTAGTTAAAAGGAAACTCATTTACCAACTTAAAAAAAGTTTAGTATTCATTTTGTATCAAAGAGTGTTTTTTTTAACATTTTGAACAGTTTTGAATAAAAAAAGAGTAGTTGTGCGGGGGAGGAAGGGGGAGAGGGGTGAACCTGACAAATCTATAAGCTCATGCTAGCTCACTTTAAACATATTCATGTTTGTTCACTACTTTTTAGACCATCACGAGCAAGAGAACTTAGTATTTAAATAAATAGAATCTAAAAAATATTATTTTTTTCCTATACAGTTTTATTCAAAAATTAAAAAAAATATGATCCCATCGAGATCCCAATCTAAAAATTTGTACAAACATAGATGAAATACACAAAAATTTTTAAGAATTTTTTCAAAAAAATTAATTATATGTTTTTCGAGAAATTTAAATTTGAAATTTAAATTTCATTTTTTGAAAAAGAAAATTTTTAACAAATTAGTCATGTTGCATATCAGATTAAGCGGCAACTAACTTACTTTAAAATGCCATTTACCAAATTGTTCTATCTATATTTGGTGCCGAGTTATGGTCTCTTTTATGTACCCTTATCCATGAAAAAACGAGGGTTTTTCCAAAGTTCAAAGTCTCATAAATGAAAAAATAATAGAGATAAAAATCCAAAAGTTGAGACTTTTGATTACCTCAAGGGGTACAATTGATGAGCCAAATGTGAAAGAAATACAAAAATGTAAGGTAAAAAACGTTGGATCACTTGACATGGAATGACCCCTAATCAATATTCTCTTGAATATCTGAAACTGAAAATTATGTCAAACAAAGCTTTATAGCACTTAAAGCTGATTTCTAAAAGCAAAATATACCCCTCTCATCAGATGAAACGGACACGTAAAAAGTAAATAAACGAGTAAATAAAGTTTTGTCGCACCTTTTAAAGAATGTAACTGTTATAGTTCTTCCGTAGAAAACTTTCACAATCAATTTCAAAAGAAAAAAAAGAATAAATAAAATAAAAGTAGGAAGAACATCAAAACACATTTTATCAAAGAAAGAAAAAAAACCTCGTTCGTTAATAAAATGTCTCGAATTTTATTTTTAATCCGTTCCCAGATGTTAAATATAAATAAAGAATAAAATGCTCTAGTGAATGAACAATTTTTGTAATAAAAAAAATCGTCTGCCAAAAAAAAAATAAATAAATAAAAATAATAATAATTAATTAAACAAAAAAAAATGAGTAACTAAACAAAAAATCGTCTGCCCAGTCAGTCTTTTTTTTCTGAGCCTGCATTTCCGCCATGTTTGTGGAGTCGGAGTCGGAATCAGAGTCCTCACAGAAGATTTTTCAGAAAAGTACTTAACATACATTTTTTATCAAAACCGTTTTCTTACAAAGTTAGTTTGAAGGATATCCGCCTTTAAGTTCAGGATCTACATTCAACTTAAATTTCCCAGTAGGCGCTCATGTTAAAAAATTTTCTGAATGGTTCATCATTGAACGAAAAATGGTTCAAATTGAAAAGTGAAGTATGGGAATGAGTCTCTCCGAGATCTTTCGAACAAAAAAAGTTTATTCAATTCAGACGGTTCACTTAAAATTTATTAGGCGGAGAAAGGTAGCTTGAACGGTTCAATGTTGAACGAAAAAATGTTCACATTGAAAATTTAAATACGGTAATGAAGTATCCTTGCTGATATCTTTCGAACAAAAAAAAGTTTGTTTAAATCGGACTGTTCACTCAAAAGTTATTAGGGGTGACAGCTTGTTTGAACGGTTCAATGTTGAACGAAAAATTGTTCAAATCGAAAATGTAGATACGGGAATGAAGTATCCTTGAAAAGATCTTTCGAACAAAAGAAGTTTGTTCAAATCGGACTGTTCATTCAAAAGTTAGTATCGCGGGACCGGTTGTTTGAACGACTCAAAGTTGAACCAAAAATTGTTCAAATCAAAAAATCAAATATGGGAATGAGCTGTACTCGCCGAGATCTTTCCAACAAAAAAAAGTTCGTCCAAATCGGAATGTTCATTCAAAAGTTATTAGGGGGGGGGGGGACAGACAGACCGACAGACCGACACACAAATTCCCCATCTCAATACCCTACTTTCAAATTTTTAATTTTTCGATATTCATTTTACCTCTTTATTTTTTTAACTTGGCGATATTTTTTAGATGCATTAAGCTACTTTTCATACTTTTTTCGTCTTTCTTTTATTTTTAACGGGAAAGTAGGCTAATAAAAAGGGTAGATAGATGGGTTGTGTGTGATAACTTTCCGAAGTTTTCAATTTAAAATTTGCATTTGCTATCCTTTTAAAGTATTGAGAACTAAAATATGTATTTGAAATTAGCATCGTTCCACGTTGTTTGATACGACTCAAAATGCTTTTTGTTATTCTTCCCCTTATTTTTATCTTACGTATCACCCCTATTTTGGTAAGATCAGAGAAGACCTGACGCATGCGTAAATGCGCGGAAGGTTTTACTTAAGAAGATCAGACAGTACCATAGACATGTTATCTCTATTTAATTTTGTTACTGTATATAAGGAAAGAAAAATGCGCATTGAAAAACATTTTTCTTCTAAATATTGAAGGTGTAAAACTATAAGTTTGAATGAACTATTTGGTGCTGTCCTTTTCCCAAGATCCTGAATTTACCATGCTATTTATTTCCTTCCATAGAAGACGAAAGTGACATTGGGCCCATCCGTGGTGACCTTCCCGAGTACGAGTACGCAGCCAACAGGGCCAAACTCCTGAAGAAACTGAAGGGCATTCCCTTGAGCGACAGTCATTACGGCCTGAAGCAAAGCGAGAGATTTGCCGGAGGTAATAAAAAATTTTCAGGTGAGAAATTCCATATTAGCAGATTCGTCACTTGTTGCACGAAGCACCCTACAATCGGCGTTGGATTCTGCTTCCCTGCATGAACTTAATGAAAAACATAGACTCTACTTCTACAGAATGAAATTTAATTTTGATGGTTTCCAGAACATACATTTCAATAAGTAGCAATTGAAAGAGCGTATTGTGCAACATGTCTTCCTGTCGGCTAACAATGTCTTCTTGTCGGTCACATTTTTACCCATTGGGTGAATCAAAAGTTAGATACAGTAAACTCTCGATTATCCGCGAGGACCTCAGGGGAAAAAAATTCTTTAGTTAACTTTATTCTTGTAGAGCAAAAATTTTTCTTTAAAAGCAGGTCCCAAGAGTGCTGTGTACTTCATCCAATAAATTATTTTACCTGGACGTTATCGTAAGTACTACTTCTTTATAGTTTTTATAAGCTGGAGAACCTCAAATAGAAATAATTTTTTATACTGTACCTATCGTCACTGTTTGCGCATATCACGTTTTAAGTGTGATGCAATTATTTTCAAGCAAAAGACATTTTTTATCTTCTTTACTCATTATTTTTTGCTTTTTTCGGATTATCCGCAATTTTCGTTATCCATGATACCCGTGCCACCCAATTCCGCGGATAATCGGGGGTGTACTGTAGTTTTTAAAATCTCTTATAAAAATGACTATCATTCGAGTTCGATATTATTTGGAATTTTCAAACGAATTTTGTCAGACGCAGAAAATTTCTGTCTTTAGTTTGGTACTAGTATGGTAAATGTGCAAAATAGATTTTTAATACCAAAATCGTGAACAAAGCTAATTTTAAATGCTTTTAATATCTTTGGTAAGTAAAGTCCTACAAAGACCTAAAAAGAGACCTACATGAATACATTCTCGATCTAGTCTCCTTTAGAACAAAAAAAAAAAAAAAAAAAAGAAAGAAAGAAAGAAAGAAAGAAAAGAGTTATTAAAATCGGTTCGTCCGTTTAGCAGATACAGTTTCAGAGACAGATACATTGACACTTTAAATTTATAACGTTAAGTTTTTTTCTAGCTGCGTCGCGGGCTAATAATATTTTTTTGGATCAGTAACGAACGTATTTTATGAGATGCATCCGTTATAAAGAAAAATAAATTATTTAGATGTTTTCCACGGAAATCTTCAAAATTTATTGATAGAAAAATAGAGTCCACATACACATGTTCTTCATAAAGTTTATGTAGTTGTGAGACAATAATATAATTGGTGCTTCGGAGTTACAGCAACCCCTTTTTCAATGCGAAAGAGGGAGACTTATGGATGAAAAGATCCGACAAAACCCAAATTTGTGCCTTTACGTTCTTTTATATTCTCTTACTTTTCAAGCACAAATGTACTTATTTAATTCCACTTTTATGTGCTTAGTTTCTTGCAAAGACGGCTTCTTTGGACCACGCTGTAGCTACACTTGTCAACAATGCAAAAACGGAGGTTTCTGCAATTCTGAGAAAACAGGCTGCACATGCAAACCTGGCTTTAAAGGAATAGTGTGCAAAGATCATTGTCCTCAGGTAGATTTTATTTCAATATTGTAACAGCACAGTTAGCTCCATTGGGTAGCAGAATTTTTGTTTACTTAATCACCTTACTGTCTGACCTTACTGTCTTAAAAAACATCGAAAGCAAAGCAACAATGTTCAAAAATCATCGCTGGTAATTAAAGGAAACTTTTTTTCAATAAGACAGATACTGCAACTGGTTAATGATTACTCTTTTCTTATCGATTATTTTCATGAAACTTTTTTTCAGAAATGTAAAAAAAAATAGACATCGAAAAAAAAGAACATCGAACGTTGATTAAAAAACAACACTCGTAAAACATCGATTATAATCATCGAAAACTTTTCAAAATGAGATTAATAATGTAACTACTGATTAACGATGCATTTTTTTTTTTTACTTTTGCAAAACTTTTCTGCTGGAATATAAAACATCGACATCGAACCCAAAACATCGATGTTTGAAAAATATCGACTTTAACACATCGATCGTAAAAACATCAATGTTTTTAAAAAACAGCGATATCGGCGTCGCACCACAAATGCTTATACTATTATGTATGTCTATATGTGTACTGATTTATACCCCTTTTTCATCAATCTTTTCTCAGAGATCCATCCCCCCTCCCCCTCCTCTGTATGTATTATCTATTTCTAAATTTAGAGCTTTTCAGGGAAACCAAAGAGAGAATTATGTTATGTATGAGAAAATGTTTTATAAAAAATAACCAGTTTATTTCTCCTTTTAGGGTACTTATGGAATTGGATGTAAAAACCTTTGCCGATGCCGGAAAGATGAAATATGCGATTATATCACAGGGCAATGTTATTGTCCTTACGGATTGGAAGGCGAAAAATGCAAAAAAGGATGTCCTCAAGGTGAGTTATAAAGGTAAATTGATAAATAACTGATTTTGTCTGATAAAAAAGTGCCAAACGTCAAGAAACTTTTGCGCAAGGAGCAAGGTAGGAGTGGTTGTTTTTTCTGCATGAACTGAACATTGACCGTGAAAGACGTTTTACAGAATTTCGACATTTTATTAATTAACGCTCAAATTTCATAACGTTCAAAGATAAAAAGTCGGAAAAGGTCGAACATAAAATGCAATATATCTAAATTACAGAAAAATGAAAAACATATGTGTTCATAATTCTTGATTTTATGCTTTGAATTGAATTCTTTCTAACATCGTTGAATGGTTTTTTTTTTCTAAATTTATTATTTTATTTATTGAGGTGCAAAACTGAAGACAAGCAGTCGAGGAAACTTTGAAGTGTTCTGGGGATGGAGGGAATTGTACATGGAGCATTAAGTTTATAGAGAAATGTATTTAGTATTTGTATATAGAGAAAGTTTTTCATTGTCACGAGTATGATGAACTTTCTTGTAAAAATAAAGTAGAAAATAACATACATTCTTGCTACTTAAAAAAATCAACTGAGAATTTTCAAGATTGGGCGGTCTTTTAACAAATATTGTTTCAATTCCTTGTGCTTTTTGGATTTTCTAACCAGAGGTTGAACCTTGATAGAGCTAATTGTTTATTGGGAAGTATTATTGAAGCAGAATATCGTTTGGCCACGCTGCTGCAGCTCAATTGGACCGCCCAGATTCAATTTCTCAGCAATAACTCATTCCCTTTATTTTTATCTCTCCAAGAAAAAATACTCTCCTGGGCAAATCTCTCCTTATCAGAGCCAAACAATACTAAAAAAACTTCTAAAGTGATGGTTTTGTTTTCTCCAGGACGCTATGGTATACAGTGTGAAAACCGATGTCCAAAGTTGTGCCCGACTGGTTACTGCCAGGAACAGCACGGGTTTTGCCTTTGTCCTCTCGGCCGTAGGGGCAAGAAATGCAACAAGCATTGCTCCCCCTTCACTTACGGACAGAACTGCCAGCGAAAATGCAAGTGCATGTGGAACAACGCCAGAGCCTGTGACCCTCAGGTTGTACAATTTTCTCTTATATTTTCTTTTATAAAATACCGTCTGATTTTCTTAGGTAAAACATTCCACGTATTTACTCATGCGTCAGGTCTGTGATCTTACCAAAATAGGGGTGATATGTAAGATAACAAAAAGGGGAAGAATAATAAGAAGCATTTTGACCCGTATCAAACTACGTAGAACGATGCTAATTTCAAATACATAATTCAGTTGGATGTGTTTTAACCTTTTAAGCGGTTTGCCCGTACGGTGTACGTGCTACCCGAAATTGGCCTCATCTGGTTTGCCCGTACGGTGTACGGGCATCGATATTTTCAGATTTCCTTTTCTGGTTTTCCTGAACTGTTCGGAAAATTGTAAACCTCAAAATTCACAGTAAGTGTGAGAGAAATTTTTGCATAATTTGTAAACCATTCATTACTGCATGCAGAATGTACTTGAAAAAAGCAAATATTTCGGGATTTTGTGACCAAAATTGTAAAATATAAAATATTGTAAAAGCATTGAAAACGAAAAAAAAATAAAATAAAAAATTCTTTATATTCTTATTCTGTTAAGTATGGTACTTAACTATATGCAATAAAAAAATATGCCTTTTTTAGAAGCATTTCTGGTAAATTAATTGACCGCTTAAAGGGTTAAGTGGAATGGTTCCCGAGTGCTAGGCGAAACCTTCACGGACGGACAGTAGACACGATAGCCATTGTGATTTGTAACTTAATAATACTATTGATGTGCCTTTAATTATATTTTATCTGAGCATTTTATTTTTCTGCCAGTACTTGTCACTTTTAACCCCATGTTGCTTCTCAAAATAAAAAAGAAGATAAAAATAAAATAAATAAATAAATAAAAATATTAAATAAATAAATAAATGAAAAATAAAATAGAAAATGAATAAATAAGTAAAGCTTTTACGTTTGTATTCATGACCTGTTCATTGGCATGAGTGAAAGGATGCTTCGTGTAACCACTGAAAATTTGGCACTGATTTATTTTTTTCAAAAAAATTTCAATCCTAATGTTTTGCTATAGGCTTATTTATAATTCATTAGACAGGAGAGTGTTTGTGCCGCAAAGGATTTTCTGGCAAGTACTGTGAAGTTCAATGCGAAGGGAAGCTGGAGGACTGCATGTTACGAGGTAAGAGAAAAATTCTCTGCTTGATGCATAACCAGTTGCTTCTTTTGTTTATTTTAATGCGGTGTAATCTTTTTGCAACAAACTTTTAACAACAATAATTTGATATATTCTTTCAATAACATATTTTCCTTCAACCTTTTCTGTAGAAGAATCAAGTTAATTTAGAAATATGTTTAAAGTTTATTTTCATATCTTGCCATATTTTTTTCTTTCTCTCCAGTTTTCAATCTTTCAATTTTTTTGAAATTGTTAAAGCATCCGCATGATTAAGTTTCGAAATGGTATTCTTGGAATTTTCTCTAACGTACTCAATTTTGTCTAATTTTGGCAGACGGCGTTCCTGTTGTGGTGTGCGAAGAAGGGTTTTACGGACGGAACTGTGATAAACCTTGTCACTGCCAAAATGCCGTCTCTTGTGACTCTGTGTCAGGACAATGCGAGTGTTTTCCAGGCTGGAAGGGGAAACGGTGTGACAAAGGTAAGTGAGGGGGTTTTGTTGTACGGGGCCATCTCTTTCTTTGAACTTGAGCATTACACATACAACATTTTTGAGGAAGCTCCCTGCATCTAATGAGAAGAGACATTATGTATCTTTAAAATAATAATTTCAAAAAAAAAAACGCAAAATATTGCACCACTTAGAGCCCTACTCCATATTAGCGTAAAACGCGACCGAAACCGAAAGCAGAAACCAAAAATCCGGGTACTTTCCATAGGAACACTATGTAATCCATTTTACGTTTCTGCTTTATTTTTCTGCTTTACGCCAATGTGGAGCAGGGCCCTTACTCAAAATTTGCAGAAAATAATAATTTTGGGAGGTCACAGTGACTTCCCATCTGAGCGCCTCTGCTCTTATCGATGCTACACCTAAAAAACCTGCTCCTTGAAGTAAATTCGATTTTTCTCTTTCTTTGATTCAAGAGCACTTTAAATGGCCGATTGGTTCCGAAAACTCGTATTCTACGACAAAATTTTCAAAATGCGTTATGTATAAGAAAGCTGCACCTTTAAACCAGTTATTTAAAAATAAATCTGAAATATTGTGAAAATTAATATCAAAGGTAATTTATTACACTAAACACTAAGCAACTGAAACTGAAACCAAGTTTCAAACTAAGAAAACTCATAGTGATAACGTTTTCTCCTTCCTGAACAATTAGTTCAGATGAACATGTAGCTGGTATTAGAGGCGCAATAACACCTTAATACTGAAATGTTATTAATTTCTATTCCTTATCGTAGATTAGTTCCTAAGTGACCCAAATTGATATATAGTTCTGTCCAATCATCTAGCTTGCAGTCCTGGCTTCTTTGGAGAAAATTGCAGTCAGAAGTGCACATGCAGCGGCAATTCCCTATGTGACAGTATTACTGGCAAGTGTGTCTGTCCCCCAGGATATCATGGAGCACATTGTCGGGAGAGTACGTTGCATGTAATCAACATTCCATTGTTTGCATTATATACTGTACGATAAATGGAGGTAGGAGTTCAGGAGGGAACATGGCGTATCTTCCAGCATATTTGCACTTGAAGTAAATCTCAGGGACCGGTAGCCATATTGGTTAGAAGTTAGGTCATAAAAAGGAAAGATTTGAATAGTGAGGATGAAATTCTTTCGCGTATTACTGTTCTTGTTTAAATTGATAATTATGACTATGTATTTATTTTCTATCAAAGAAAATAGAACAAACACCCTAAAACAGTTCTGTTTCATTGTTTTAAGATTTCCAAAGAATTATGGAGTTTCTTTTGTTCAACTTTTGTGGATAGATCTTCAGACTACATGGATTTATGTGTTTATTTATTTATTTTGTAATTTGTAAGAAGCTGCACTCATTTGACATACTTAAAATTGTTACAAAAATTTCAAATTTAAATATATTCTATTAAATTTTTCAACTTTTTATTCTCGAAAATCTAAGAAAAATGAATCTGAGAAGTTATTTTAACAATAAATCCTAGTCAAAAACAACTCAAATTATCTCATGACTTACATTACTCGAAGAATTACTTAAGCCTTTTGGAAATTATACGTTTTTACGGAATTGTTTTAAATATTTAAGTAATAAATAGAAGAAAAGTGCTCAGTAAAAAGATTTTGGTAGCAGAAATAATAAGACAATTAGTTAAAAGCTAAAAACTCATCGCAGTTAGTTTATGAGAAGTAGAATCTTAAGTTTATATTTAAAAAAAAACGACCTCTTAAAGGGTCGGGTTAAAATCATATTTGTAAAAATAATTTGAAATGTTCACCTAATAGAACCTTCTTACTTCCTTTTACGTAGTAAAGGAAGTATTGTGATCGCGAAAAACTAGCTGTCGTGGCCGTCACGAAACTTTCTTCTATATCTATCTTATGAATTCCGGTTACAAAATAAAATACGTACTCGCCCGAGTAATTGGAGACAGTTACAATTTCCCAATTATCGTAATAACCCTGCAAATTCAGAATCAACGAGCGAAATTGGAAATCATTGCAAAAGCCTTGTTTAGATAAATTGCAAACATTTTATTTGTTAGTAAAAAGAAATTGGCAACAGTTAAAAATTTCAAATCATTGAAAGTTTTCAGCTGTTTTGATAATTAAATAGCGTGAAAGCGATTTTTTAATGAATTAATTTTTCGCATTGTTGACTAAGCGCAAAGATCACCCCATCCTCCCCCTGAGGAGATTGGCGACAAAATTTAATCGAGGCTTGCTTCCATATTGAGTTAGTGTTATTCCAAATTTCATTCAAATCGCAGCAATATTTCCCGAGATACACTAGGTGCAATGACAAAATAAGCACTTTTGATTGCTCCACCCCCCTTGGAGATATTGACAAACAAATTGAATCAGCACCTGTACTCAGTAGGGTCTACCTATGGACCAATTTTCGTTTGATTCCGCCGGTTACTTCCTGAGATATAGCAATCACCCCCGCGCAGAACACGTGCGATTGCTCCACCCCCCTTGGAGATATTGACAAACAAATTGAATCAGCACCTGTACTCAGTAGGGTCTACCTATGGACCAATTTTTGTTTGATTCCGCCGGTCACTTCCTGAGATATAGCACTCACTCCCGCGCAGAACACGTGCGATTGCTCCACCCCCCTTGGAGATATTGACAAACAAATTGAATCAGCACCTGTACTCAGTAGGGTCTACCTATGTACCAATTTTTGTTTGATTCCGCCGGTCACTTCCTGAGATATAGCACTCACTCCCGCGCAGAACACGTGCGATTGCTCCACCCCCCCTTGGAGGAATTCGCTAAACAAAGTCAGGTGCACCAGTTCACATGGTGGTACATATGTGCAAAAATTTTTGTTCGATTTCATGCAGTAGTTTTTGCTCTAGCGCGGCCACAAAAACTGGTCACACACATACAGACTCACACACAGACAGACACACACACACACACACACACACACAGACATTTTCCAAAAATGGTCGAAATGGACTCAGCGCACCTCAAAACGTGCAAATCCGTCAAAATTCGACATTCGAAAATTTTCACGAAACCAATACTTTCTTCTATACAGGGTGTCCACTCCAATCGTGGACCAATAGCTAATTTCTAAACCGTTAGAGATAAGCATATAGTTTATTTAGGAAAAAATCTCCAAATTACGAAAGGAATTTTGGGTCTATTCAATGTTTTTCAAAAAATCAAATTTTGAAAGAGTTACGAAATTTAAATTTTTATACAGCCCCCCAGTCCTATCAATCATATTTAGTAAAACATTCTTGACACTGTAACGTTTAAAACTAAAAAAAAAATCACTCTTCTACGACAAAAAGTGACCGAGTTATGACGTTTTGAAAAATCAAGATTTTGAAGGATTTCGCATACGGTCCCTAAAGCGATCTCTCGATGACGTCATGAAACAATGCAAAATCTTGATTTTTCAAAACGTCATAACTCGGTCAATTTTTGTCGTAGAAGAGTGATTTTTTTTTAGTTTTAAACGTTGCAGTGTCAAAAATGTTTTACTAAATATGATTGATAGGACTGGGGGGCTGTATAAAAATTTAAATTTCGTAACTCTTTCAAAATTTGATTTTTTGAAAAACATTGAATAGACCCAAAATTCCTTTCGTAATTTGGAGATTTTTTCCTAAATAAACTATATGCTTATCTCTAACGGTTTAGAAATTAGCTATTGGTCCACGATTGGAGTGGACACCCTGTATATTAGATATAGAAGAAAGTAAAAAATCACTCAAATTTGAGTCTAAATTTTGATTTTGCTCACCCCCGAATGAATGTTCAGTAGTTTTCTCGACCTGTCAGCACGTGCATATGTACCTACCAACATATAAGCAGCCGAAAAATTCTTTTCAACCACCCCCGAGTTAATTACGACGAGTTTTCTCGTGACGTCTGTATGTACGTATGTGCGGATGTATGTGCGTATGTGGCTCGCATAACTCAAAAACTATATGCCGTAGAAGCTTCTAGCTTGGTATGTAGGCTCTGAGGATGGTCTAGTTGTGCACTTCCTCTTGTGGTTGCATTTGAATGTTCCCAAGGGGGTGTTTTACCCCTTTTTTGGGGTAAATCAGTGTTAATTTCAATGCAGACTCAAGTGATATGAATTGGGGCTACCACTTGGCGATATGTCGCCAAGCTTTTGGTCGCCAAGTGTTTGACGCCAACTTGGCGACATATCGCCAAGTTGGCGACAAATTTGGCGAAAAAATTATTTTTTTGAATTCGGGTTCAACTTGGCGCTATTGGCGATATTTTGCGAAAAATTCACTGAATGATATTAAAATCAGCAATATTTAGAAAATTAACCGTTGTAAAATTTTTTTGCATTGTTTCGTGGCAGATTAGGGGAGCAAATATTTGAATTGTTACCTTGCTCACTCCAAGCACTTTTTTTTAACACTTAAGGCAACTACTAAGAAATTAACACGTAAAAGGAAGTAGTGTGGGGTCCATACCAGATTTTTTAATACTTATTTTTTTTATTCATTCTCTATTTTATTCACTCACGAACCTCACTAAACGACCTCTTAAAGGGTAGGGTTAAAATCATATTTGTAAAAATAATTTGAAATGTTCACCTAATAGAACCTTTTTTACAGGATGCAGCCATGGCCGTTTTGGATCAAACTGCAAGCATAAATGCAACTGCCATAATAACGCCACTTGCGATGCAAAAAGCGGTGTTTGCCTCTGCCCCAACGGATTCACCGGAAGTCGATGCGAACATGGTGAGCTATGTTTCCTCTTTAAAATTTATTTTTTTATATTTTTCTTTGTTTGTTGCTAACCCTTTGAGACACACTGGCTTCGTTCGAAGCCACCATGTTTTTAATTTTTATTTTCAGCCTACTGACACAGTGACTTCAATAATTGGCTGTAAATAAATAATTGGTTGCCTCAAACGAAACCACTGTCCCTCAAACGCAGTATATGATTTTGTAAAATTAATTCTTCTTAACCCTTTGAGACACACTGGCTTCGTCTGAAGCAAACATGTTTTTAATTTATTTTCAGATAACTGACACAGTAACTTCAACAATTGGCTGTAAATAAATAAATGAAATGGTTGCCTCAAACGAAGCCACCATGTCTCAAAGACAGCATATGATTTTGTTAAATTAATTCTGTTGCAGAGTGTCCTCCTGGATGGTATGGTCATCACTGCCTGAAACGATGCGGTTGCCTGAACTCCGCACCGTGCTCTCCCGCATCAGGAGAATGCCAATGCCTCCCTGGGTATTCCGGCCGGTTCTGCGAAAACAGTAAAATAAGCCTTACTTTCATTTCAGTTTTGGGGATACATGGGATACACTTGTAGCCTCCTGCCTCCTGGATTAATAAAAAAAAATTATTTAAAAAAATATTTAAAAAAAAAAGATTTTTTTTTTTTATAAAAGCAGTTATTCATAATCTACTTATATTAAAAACTGAGTATCTTTCTATTTTTCTTTCTATCTATGTCATGCTTCTTTCTCCTGAACGCCAATGAACTGAAAGTCGAACCAGGTACCGATAGATTCGTAATTTTTCAGGCTTCATTAATTTTAATGTATATAATTATACGATTTTAATAAACAAAGATATCAGTTAATAAGTAGTCAAATTTAAAGCGATCTGCCCTAAATGATTAAATATGAAATCCATCGTTATAAAACGAAAGTTGATATGAAACAGCAATAATAATGATAATTAATTTAGAAAGAAGGTTTAACTGAATCAAACATGAAACTCATTAGCAGGATACGTACGTAGTATGTCTTAAAATCTTATGAATATTAAATTATATCAAATAATATAACATCAAAATGAGGTAAAAGTTAAAGGGAGGGGGGGGGGGACGTTTTCATCAACATGCAGCAGGAATCTAATCTAGATGTCCTGGTAGCTAGCAACTAAACAAAATTCAATTAGTTTCAAAATATTTTTTTAACTAATTTTAATTTTTACACTTTTTTTAGTGTGCCCTGTGGGTAGTTTTGGTGTTAACTGTTCACAAAAATGTGAATGTCGAGGAAATTCCTGCCATACAGTTACTGGAATGTGCTTCTGCCCACCAGGTTTCATGGGATCACGATGTCAAAATGGTGAGAACTAGAATTTAAAATATTACCATCTCTATCTTTGATTTAACTATATTCATGATATGACCATTCTGAAAGAGCTAAGATTTGCAGAATCAATTGCCCTAAAACACACATACATACAGGATATTAAGTACCTTTCAACTATGCAAGTTCAAGGAATAATTTTGTTTCCTTTCCAATTTGTTAAAATGGTATTTGACAAACTGTCTTATCGTTTTTTTTTCTTTGAGGATACTTAAAGGGGCAAGTGAATAAAGGTAATATGTGACATTTTAAAAATTTTTTAGAAAAAGCTTTCAAAAAAAAAAAAAAAAAAAACATATTTTTTTCTTTTTTAAGTAAGTTTTTCAAAAATTGTCACATATCACCTTATCCGCTTGCCTCTTCAATTACTATTGAAATTAAAACTATAAGGATATGCTATTAGAATGAAAGTTAATAATTGTAGGTTTGTCATATTCTTTGGAAATGATTCTGCAAACAAAAATCTGTCACTGTTGAATAAGACAAAGGTGCTCCAATTTCCAAAACATTTGTCGATTTCATCAGTACTCATATTGTTTCTAGTGAACTGAATATTTCTCCCGCTCTAGTGTGTCCTGAAAAAAGATATGGGCCCAACTGCACGCTCCGATGCAAGTGTCATAATGGTGCTACATGTGACAGGTTCTCAGGAAAATGTATTTGTCCGCATCCATGGTCTGGCTCTTTGTGTAAAACGAAAAACCGTGCTCAATTCAGTAAGTTCCTCAGTAATTATGAAAATCGAAACACATATGGCTAGATTTTATATGAGAATATTGCAAATAAGTTGAACTTCTAAATGCCTGTTTATCTGAAATCCAATAAGGTTTTTACAATAAATTAATCATGATAAATTGCTAGTATGATATTTAATGCTGGCTAGATACTTTTAGCATAACAAAAGGCTCACACGTTGAACATTAAAAAACTCCGAAATTGTTCCCGTTCCTTCAGGCATGCTTCAGGAGATTGGTTTTCTCTCTCTAATTTAGTGTTCGTCCTTTGTCTTTGTTTTTGTCTCGCCTTTGTTTTGTTATGAGTGTTTTTATGTATTTCAAAATTATTTTGCAGATTTTTCCTTTGGCTGTGTTTCAAAATTTAAAACTTCGTTAAAATTCTATTTTTGGCAAACCATTCGAAATTCTAGAAGTTTTATGTCCTTAGCTTTTCAAAAGATTTCACATTTTTGGCTTTTTTTTTCTTTTTCTTACTTTAACAAATGTCTGGCGCAGTATAGCCTGTTGAGGCTCTTGCGCCATAAAAACCAATAAAACCTAACCTAACCTGAACATTAAAAAAAACTTAGTAGGTACATTTTGTTTTCATTTCGTGTAGCAATAATTCATCATGTATTGGGGAACCGGAAAGCAATGTCGTTTTTTATTCAAACAAGTCATTTGTTAAGAGTTTTTATTTTAAATCAACGATATAATTATCCTCATTATCGAGGGCCTTTTGCCCTCTAGCAGTAAACTTAAAACTCCGGATAGATTTAAAAGAAAATAATTTTTGGAGCAAAATATCTTGAAATGGCATCTTGGATACAAGCCAAATTTTCAAGTTTTTCTTCACACACAGATGGCAATAAAGGGTTTGGTGTAAAATATATCTTTTATTAACGTAGATTACAACTGTAAAACCTTGTCTGAACGTTATACAAATCTTCAATTTATTTATCGAACGTTTGCGCTCGCTCCATGAGCTCGCGCTACCGTCATCAGATCATCTTTATCAAAATATCTTCACTTCAAATCTTTTGGCCGCCACAATACCCCCCTGGGTAGTATATGGTTCCAACCTACGGTATTTTGAACCGGACGTGGCGACCTGAACGTGTAGTGTAGCCCGGAGTCTTGAGGATGCCAGGCACCTTATTATTTTGTTTTGGTGAGGTAGACCCTGAGTCAGCTGAAGAGTTCAGGTTTGGGAGAGCCTGGGAGTGGTTTGTCGCTGCCTGACCCTGCTCATCGTTAAGTGTGTAACCGGGTTTCACTCTATCGGTGGATACCCTAACGTCTTTGACACCAATTTTGAGGACCACCGTTTTGTCGTTGCGCTCGACCACTCGGTAGGGACCTAAGTAGGGAGGAACTAACGAGTTTCGTACTGTATCATCTCTTAAAAACATATGCGTGCATGTAGCTAAGTCCTTGTGTACAAAAGTTCGACGTATGCCGTGCCGTGACCCCGGTACAGGCCGCAGTCGGGCCATGTAACAACGGAGCCGATCGACCATGGACCTAACATCCATGGATTGATCATCATTTCTTGTTAGCATTTCACCTGGGAGGCGTAATGGTTCTCCATAAACTAGCTCAGCTGCTGATGCGTTAAGGTCCTCTTTAATGGCACTGCGGATACCAAGAAGAACCATCGGAAGCGCTTCCAGCCATGAAGAGTCATTATGGCACATCAAGGAGGCTTTCAGTTGGCGGTGAAAACGTTCCACCATGCCATTGGAACAGGGCTGATAGCTTGTGGTACGAGAGCGCCAGAAACCGGAGTATTTTCCTAGCTGCGAAAACAATTGCGCCTCAAATTGTCGCCCCTGATCTGTTGTGATGGTTTCGGGACAACCAAATCGAGAGATCCATCCAGTGACAAAGGCGTGGGCAACTTCTTCGGCTGTGATCCCTTCCAGTGGCCAAGCCTCTGGCCATCGAGAAAAGCGGTCAACGGCAGTCATCAAGTATTTGTAGTTCTTCACCAAAGGAAGAGGTCCAACCAGGTCAATGTGCACGTGTCGGAATCTAGATTGCGGTAAGGTGAATTCCTTCAGTGGTGAAAGGACGTGTCGCCCCACCTTTGCCTGTTGACATTGCTGACAAGCTCGGGCCCAAACTCGGCAGTCACCCTGAATGCGTGGCCACACGAACCGGGAAGATACTAGTCGTGCTGATGCCCGGGTTCCTGGATGACTGAGGCCGTGTAGGGAGTTGAATACCTGTTTTCGAAGTGGTGTCGGAACGAAGGGCCTTGGCTTTGGCAGCGACGTGTCGCAAATCAGCCTCGTGTTACTATTATGAAATTGTACAGATTCCAGGTGTAAGGAGGAGCTCTTTGATGACAGTAGTTCCTGTAGTTCAGGGTCGTTCGCTTGAGCGTTGGCCAAAACGTCGATGTTGACCGGCGAAATGTTAACAGCTGCGATCCGAGAGAAGGTGTCCGCAACCACATTATCGGCTCCGCTGATATGCTGTATGTCGGTAGTGAATTGCCCGATGAAAGACAACTGGTTTAACTGAACCGGTGGAAGTTTATCTCGTCGCTGCTGAAAGGCGAACGTGATGGGTTTGTGGTCAGTATATATCGTGCAATGATGAGCTTCCAAAAGATGACGAAAATGCTGCACGGCTTTAAAGATAGCCAGCAGCTCGCGGTAGTATGCTGGCCATTCGGCTTGCATGGGGATAAGCTTTTTGGAGAAAAATCCAATACGTTGCCATCCTCCGTCCACGAATTGCATCATTGCTGCTCCGACACAATGGTTAGATGCATCGGTGAATAGTCCCAGAGGTGCTTCCTGTGCGGGATGGTACAGAAGTGTCGCATCCGACAGCATCTTTTTCGTGTCCTCGAATGCCCTTTCCAGATCAGGGTTCCATGCAATTGGTTGAGATCCGCGTAGAGAGGCGACTGCTTCATGAAGTGGCGCCTGAAATCGGGCAGCATTTGGCAGAAAACGCCTGTAGAAATTTATCTCCCCAAAAACAACAGTGTTGTAAAAAAATCCCCCGCCAAGAAAACCTTAAATACTCAGCCTTAATAAGTTATGATATCGAGTTTTCCCGCCAAGTTTGTGCCAAACTACAACTAACCTGTATGTATAGTTCTTTTAAATTGTTTTCAGTTTTGCCAGGCGGGAAGCTTTGTCTTGTGAGGTGGTTGCTTAATGAGTAAAAACTTCCCGCCTGGCAGGACTGAAAACAATTTAAAAGAACTATACATACAGGTTAGTTGTAGTTTGGCACAAACTTGGCGGGAAAACTCGATATCATAACTTTTTAAGGCTGAGTATTTAAGGTTTTCTTGGCGGGGGATTTTTTTACAACACTGTTGTTTTTGGGGAGATATCACATGTTTTTGCATCAATATTGTTTCTTTGCCTGTTTTTTTTTCTCTTCAAAATTTATTTTGCATGTTTTTTTTCCCTTCAACATTTTTCTTGGCGGTCCGACATCTGTGATTTTCTTGGCAGCATGCATTTGGTGCAAAAGTTCAAGGATCTTCTTCAGTCTAGGATAAATTTGAAATCAATCACAATGTACCACCCGAACCGACGCAAAACAAAGCTAGTTGCTAACAATATTACGATTAAATTAAAAGTTAAAAAAAAAACCCAACCCTTACTGCCGATCTCATATTAAAATAAACTAAATTGAAGATCCCTTTTAAAAGCCTTATGCAATAAAATCAATTACAAATATTTTATTTGTTGACAAATAGAAACTGGCAACAGATGAAATTATAAATCATTGAGTTTTCTTTCCTCATGGCCCAACAATGAAAACATAAATGCTCAGATGTTGAACAGAGCTAGTAGATAGAAATCAGACCAATTTTAAGCATTAATAACTCCGGGGTGCAATGACCCCGGGGGGTAAATTTTAGGAAAACGTCCTCAATGTCTCATCGAGAATATTCATACCAAAAATCAACACTAAAGACCCCCGGGGAGAAAAGATACGGAAAATAAAAACGAGGGGGGAGGGGGTGGGGGGGTCGAAAAACCCCCTATGCCGAGCTTTGGGACAAAATAAATGTGGGTGCAAAAGCAGAGCTCAATCCGAGTTACCGTTTAGTCTGGACCCCTGTCAAACAATTTTTAAAAAGTGCGAAAAATAGCGATTTTATAACATATATCACCCCTCCCCCTGAGGGTCCTGGATGTTTTGCTTTAGTATGTGCCGTCAGGGGCCGCTGGAGATTGAGTATACCAAAAATGAACTCTAAGGATCTTTATGGGGCTGAGATAAAGAGGGGTGAAAACCCCGGTTTGGTTACTCGCGTAAACAGTCCTAGTCGCTCTTTTACATTTTTATTGGCGACGGAAATTTCTTGGCGGCTTGTATTTGGTTTTCTTGGCGGGGCGGGACGCTCCCGCGTCCCGTGATCATTCCCAGAAAACGGCGAAGATCTCAGGCTGACTTGGGGAGTGGATACTTTTGCAAGTCCGCGATGCGCTCAGGCAGTGGCCGAGTGCCGTTGACGGAAACCTCATATCCCAGAAAAGTGACAGTATGTTGCCCCAAGACGGTTTTTGCAGAGTTAATCAATAAGCCATGTGCGACCAGCCGTTGAAATATCAGACGCAGATGCGTTTTGTGTTCTTCCGCATTCTTAGAATAGACAAGAATGTCGTCGATATAGGGATAGCAGAAATCCAGACCTTTGAGAACTTCGTCCATGAATCGTTGAAATGTCTGCCCTGCATTTTTTAATCCAAAACCCATGAACGGGAACTCGAAGAGGCCAAATGGTGTTGTGATGGCAGTTTTAAGAATATCCTCTGGGTTGATTGGAATCTGCGTAAATGCTTTAACTAGGTCTATAACAGAGAAAACTTTGCACCCTTTAATTCCATTCGAAAAATCATGAATATGCCTGACAGGATAGCGGTCAGGTATTGTACGGTAGTTCAAGGCGCGGTAATCCCCGCAAGGGCGCCACCCATTAGATTTTTTAGGAGCTAGGTGCAATGGCGAAGCCCATGGGGATTCGGAACGCCGGGCAGTTCTGTTAGGGGAGTCGAAGAGATCGTTACATCCCCCAAACATTTAAATTTAGCAGAGTGTTTGAGATGCTAAATTGATGACAAACTTTAAGTAACAAAATAACATTTATTAAAATAACCAACAACTGTAAATAATAAAATCAAAGATAATTACAAAAACAACTTATCACTTTCTGAGAAACTAAACCCTTTCATTACCAGCCTGCATTATTCTACCCATATTATGCCTGTTCAAGGCTAAGTGTAATTACTACCGGGGGAAACATGCCATCAGGCGAAAAGGACCGCGAGCCGAAAGCCTAAGGCCCCTCTCTGACTTGAGAGCCTAGCGATGAAATGAATAAACCAGCCCCGATCTGAGTCCTGACATCGCTTATATATTCCCGATATTTGCATACACATCCTATCGGTAGCGATCCAGGCAGCCAATCACAAACGACACGTGCCTTACGGAGCTTCTCGAACATTCGTTTGTTGACGTCAGAGGCATGACGTCATACTTCCGGGAACGATCTCCGGAACAGCAATGTTTACTTTCTATTAGTCTGAAACATGACATGGCCGTCAGGCTGAAGGAATACGTAAGTAGAGACATGAATATGCATTAAACTTAGTCTGTTGTAAGATGATGAGATTCTACTATCTAGGGGAGAGGCAGATATGCCTATCAAGGCCCCCCCTCTCATTATCTTTCAACTTGCAAAAACATGATACACCATCAAAAAGTCCCCCCAAGTAAAAATAATTTCGTTAAACTTTTAAATTCTCAAAATCTTCAAAAATATTAGTTTCTCAAAAATTACAATGAACAATGTTAATTTTTCAAAACAACAATAACATCTAATTCCACCAATACCACGCAAAACATCCGTCGTTTTGACGTTATATGCCACTTTCCACTCATTTTTAACTTTGGAGTTAACACATTGCATATAATAGAGCTTATCTGAAAAAAAATTTCCGCAGTGACATTTTAATCGTGAGTCCTCAAGTTCATTTTTATCAAAGTCCACAGTTCAAGTCCTATGACGAAAAAGTGTTCTCTTGAAAAACATCAATATGACGAACAATGAGTCCTGAATGCAAAAATAAGTCCACGTCGATGTCACAAACAGTCAATCTGTAATACAATAAACAAACCCAGAGTAACTGTTCTAATATCAGCAAAACACTGTAGCATACAATCTTTTAAAAATTGAGTATAAACATGTGATGACCAAATAAAGAAATTTATATAAAAATTACGTTGTATAAACATATTTGCTAACAATTAATTTTTCATATAAGATTTTTTTTTTCAATTTTTAAATACAATTTTCAAAAATTTGCAAAAAGATATTAAATTTTAAAAATTACGTAATTCCAAAAAAATTTAAGCTTCAAAACATTTTTTTTTTCAAATACAGTGTTTTCTCAATTATACAACATTGGTACAAAAATATTTTTCAATACAAATTTAAATTTGAGACTTGGTGAGATATTTCCCCCTGAAAATCATCATTCCCTTTGAAATTAAATGTAGTTGGATTAAAAGCAATATTTTCCCTTTCACAATACTTTGTTACATCATTTAATGATCTTAATCTTTGCTTTTTGCCTTTTTCGAAATAATACACATCAGTTCTAGATCCGTCCTGTCTAGGAACTACTTTGCGAATCCAAACTGCATCACGCATAGGTTTCAAAGGAAAATCCAATTTTTCACTGTCTGAGCTTTCAGCCCCCCCATCTGATTGACTTTCAGAATCAGATTCAGAAAAATGAGGTAAATTTTCTTCATCTCCAGAAGACTCATTATTTGGCATGGGCGAAATTGGCCAAAAATTGACATTTTTCTCTTTAAATGAATTTTTATCACCACTGAATTCGTCTTTGAAAAATTTGTTTTCTTTGAAAGATACATTGATAGATTCTATTACTTTGTCTTTTTCAGGAAGATATATGCGAAAAGCTTTACGATTAAATGAATATCCAATAAAAATGCCTATTTCGGCTTTTAAATCTAACTTTCTTCGTTTTTGGGGTGGAATACGAACAAATAAGACATTTCCAAATGGTTTCAAATGATTGACACTAGGTACTTTTCCACAATACAACTCAAAAGGAGTTTTCACCTGTTTGGAATGACACACCCTATTCCATGTGTAAACAAAATACAACATGGCCTCCGGCCAAAATGAAAATGGGAGTCCGCTTTCAGCTAATAATACTCTAGCGGCATTCCCTACTGTTCTATTGAAATTCTCAATCAAGCCATTCTGTTGAGGAGTATAGGTGTCAGTTAATTCATGGTGAATCCCTAATTCATTCAAAAATCCATCAAGTTCTTTGTTTACGAATTCTTTCCCGTTATCTGTCTTAATTGCGACGACTTTCCTTCCGAGTAATCTTTCGGAACGAAGGATATGCTGTTTCACTATTCCGGGAACTTGATCTTTAGTTTTAATTGGGTACAATGAGCATCTTTTAGAGTAGTCATCTATTATTGAAAGAAAATGCTTTTCCCCATTTCTCCCGATAGTCGGACTTGGTCCCCAAGTGTCCATATGTAACAATTGAAGTGGTTCTTTACTTTTGACCTTGCCTATTGGTTTGAAACTTACACTTTTTAATTTACCTAGTTTACATGTATCACAACTAAATTTACCTGCTTTAAATTTTGGTAAACCCCGGGCTGCAGATAATTCACCCGTTTTTCTAATACTTTCTGCATTAGCATGCCCGAATCTTTTATGCCATTTGTCCATATCTACTTCAACATTTTGTACAAATGGTTGATTATCAGAATTGACAGGTAATTGCTTAGACTTTTTACAAAACACATTATATACACCATTTTTAAGTTTAGCTTTAAAAATTAATCCTTCTTTGTCAGATACCTCCACAAAACCTCCCCCACCTTTAAATTTAGCACCACCCTGGTCAAATTTAGTACTAGACAAAATATTACGTCTTAGCTGGGGAGAGTACATTACGTCTTGCAGGACAACTGATCTTTTTCCAAATCTAACTTTCACTTCCCCTTTTCCCTCAATTGGGAATGTTTGGCTTTTAACTGCTACTGCCATGTTTACATCTGAAAGGGGTTGAAAAGTCCTAAACCAGTTCTTATGTGCACAAAAATGATTTGATGCGGCGGTATCAAAAATAAAATTATTTCGTTTTTCTTGCACGTGGCTTAAATTAGCTTCAGACAAGAAAAACAATTGATACTCACACCGGGTATTTGAAGGTGATCGGCGTCTATCTCGGGAATTCCGCTGCCATCTCCTATTCCGATTCCTCGGGCTCGAACCTCCGTTGCCTGAATCTGGATTGATGTCTTCCTCGGCCATTCCCTTCTTGAGATGAGCTGCTGGGTTCCTTGGCATCTTTATTTTTCTGGCACATTCTTCTTATATGACCCTCTTCTCCGCATCTGTAACATCGGATCTTCGTTGTCGTCCTTGTTGTCTGGTAGACTTGGACCGGGTCCTTCTCTTCTTTCAAGAACTGTCGATTTTCTTCGATGATGAGGTCAACAAGGATCTTCTCAAAAGTAAAATCTGCGTCACGTCTTGTCAGGATTTGTTGCACCACGTTGTCGTAGCTTTCAGGAAGGTTCCTCAATAACTGGAAGGTTAGGCAGTCTTCAGGATAATCTTTGTAGATAACCTTGATGTTGTCGTAGATTCTCTGGAGTTTTGCTGCAAAAAGGTTGAGCTTCTCACCAGGCTCCCATTTGCACTTATTAAATTCCACGAACAGCTGCATTTTGGAACATCTGTTTTGAGGAAAGAAATGGGATTTCAATTTCTCCCACGACAAACACGGGTCTTCTATCGTCTCAATTATCTTCTTTAAGTCCTGCTGTATATTCAGGAAAATCAAGGACAGGGCTGTCCGCCTCCTCACAACAAAATCTGTGACGTCTTTTTCGGTGACTCCGGATCCTTCTTTCACGACCGGCATCTTTTCCTGACCAGTCACGATATGCCATGCGTTCCGTTCCATGAGTAAAAATTTTATATTTGTAGCCCATTCAACATAATTTTCACTGTTGAGCATGGGGATTTGAAACTGAAAATTTGCCATGGTAGTATTGGTAATGTTCTTCAAAAATTTCATAAACTTTGCAACTTCTTGGCAAATACGTAACTTTGCACAACACAAAATTTTTTTTTTTTTTAAAAATTACTCATTCGGCTCGCTTTTACCATTTGATACTTGGCAGCCCCCCCTTCTAAAGACTCTTATTACTTTGGGGTTCATTTGCAGGGGAAAAAAATTTCAAAATTTTCATCAAAATTTCAAACTTTCCAAAAATATTTAATTTACTTCTTCAAAAAAATTCAATCTCTGCACAGGAAGGGCTACTGGGCCCATAACCCTTGTTAGGGGAGTCGAAGAGATCGTTACATCCCCCAAACATTTAAATTTAGCAGAGTGTTTGAGATGCTAAATTGATGACAAACTTTAAGTAACAAAATAACATTTATTAAAATAACCAACAACTGTAAATAATAAAATCAAAGATAATTACAAAAACAACTTATCACTTTCTGAGAAACTAAACCCTTTCATTACCAGCCTGCATTATTCTACCCATATTATGCCTGTTCAAGGCTAAGTGTAATTACTACCGGGGGAAACATGCCATCAGGCGAAAAGGACCGCGAGCCGAAAGCCTAAGGCCCCTCTCTGACTTGAGAGCCTAGCGATGAAATGAATAAACCAGCCCCGATCTGAGTCCTGACATCGCTTATATATTCCCGATATTTGCATACACATCCTATCGGTAGCGATCCAGGCAGCCAATCACAAACGACACGTGCCTTACGGAGCTTCTCGAACATTCGTTTGTTGACGTCAGAGGCATGACGTCATACTTCCGGGAACGATCTCCGGAACAGCAATGTTTACTTTCTATTAGTCTGAAACATGACACGGCCGTCAGGCTGAAGGAATACGTAAGTAGAGACATGAATATGCATTAAACTTAGTCTGTTGTAAGATGATGAGGTTCTACTATCTAGGGGAGAGGCAGATATGCCTATCAAGTTCCTTCTTTGATCATGGTTTCGAACTCGTCTTTTGCAATTTTTAGTCTATCAGGAGCCAACCGCCGTGGACGACAAGAAACGGGTGGACCAGGTGTGGTGCGTATAAAATGCTTTGTCGAGTGACGGACTTCTCGAGGTGTTCCAGACGGGCGTTTGAGGTCCGGGAATTCATCCAATATTTCTGTAAATGGCGAGGGGCGGTGCTTCAAAAGTTTGATACTAAGTTGCTTTGTCAGTTCAGTGTGCGCTGGAACATGTAACCCCGTGGCTCCATCCACTAATCTCTTATTGCGGCAGTCACGTAACAGGTTGAAATGGGATAAAAAGTCAGATCCAATAATTGGAACAGAAACGTCTGCCACAATGAAGCGCCATGAGAACATTTTCCGAAGACCAATGTCCAGCGACAAATTGATTGATCCGTAAGTTCTTATTGTTGAATTGTTGGCCGCGTTGAGTTCAAAATTAGATATAGGTAGCCGTTTCATAACTTTTGATCGTGGGTACACGCATAGATCGGATCCGGTGTCAATAAGGAATCTTATCTTTGATGAACGGTCCGTCACAAGTAAGCGACTTCCCTCAGGTAGGCAGCTATCCGTCGCCGCTAATAGCCGCCGTTCTCGTTTTCCGACCATGTGCATGGGGACTTGCATCGATGTGCTCTTGAACCAAATTGTAGACGATAGAAGCAAAAAGGAGAAGTTTCGATACTAAAATGAGGGCTGGATTTTCGAAGGCTGAATCGGCGCGGGCTCACATTATTACGTTCTCGTGCTTGGCGGTGGAGAGATTTACTACGGGAGTATCGACCTTCAGATGTAGATTGGAACCCCATCTTTATTGCTGCAATTTGCCTAGAAAGTTCACGCATCTCCTCCTCTATGCGGCTGGTTATATTTGAGTCGGTTGCCTGGGCAATGGCGTTGACAACTCCTCCGTGAGGTGCAACGTGGACTTCCAGAATGCGATCTGCCACTTTGGCCATTTCTTCAGCCGAAAGTGACGCCTGCGCCTGCAGAATAGCCTGTACGTGTCCAGGCAAACGCTGTAGCCATAGCGTGCGAAGCAAGTGTTCCGTCAACTCCACCGAACCGGCGGCAAGAGATTTTAAATGTCGGAGAAACTGCGACGGTTTTCGGTCGCCAAGCTCTTCTTGATCGAGAATTTGCCGAATGCGTCGCTCAGCGGACGCCGAGAGCCTTAGGACTAACTCCTTCTTTAAATGTTCATACATGGCGCTTGTTGGCGGTGACTTAATAATGTCCTCAACTTCAGCCGCATATCTTGCGTCCAAGTTGGCCACAATATGGTGAAATTTCGTAATATCCTGAGTGATGCCGGATAGTGCAAACTGCGATTCCGCCTGCGAGAACCATAACTCTGGTTTTTCCGGCCAGAAGGGCGGAAGCTTGGCGGTCACTCTCAAAACAGACTGCTGTACAATACTTGGCGAAATTTGAGAGTCCATCGTTGCAGTGGCAGTCGTATTTTTCTGCTCCTGCATTGTCTGCTGTGCTTCATTTAAAAGCACTTTCTGCTTCGCTACTGTAAACTCTAAATCAGCTATTTTTTTAAATAACTCTTGCTCAGACATTGTATCGATCACGTCCGGGTTCACCAATTTGGTGTAAAATATATCTTTTATTAACGTAGATTACAACTGTAAAACCTTGTCTGAACGTTATACAAATCTTCAATTTATTTATCGAACGTTTGCGCTCGCTCCATGAGCTCGCGCTACCGTCATCAGATCATCTTTATCAAAATATCTTCACTTCAGATCTTTTGGCCGCCACAAGGGTAATCAGATGGTGCAATGTCAGGTGAGTATTATGGGTGAAGCAGTCGGATTTAACTTACTTTCAATTGCGAAAACACTTTCTGATAAGGAAAAACTTGAAAATTTAGCTTGTATTCAAGATGCCATTTCAAGATATTTTGCTCAAAAAATCTTTTCTTTAAATAATCTATCAAGGATTAAAGAATTACTATTAGATGGCAAAATATCCTAGTTCACGAGGATAATTAGATTGTTGTTTTTTAATAAAAACTTTTAACAATTGATTTGTTTGAAAAAAAAAAAAAAAAAACGATGTTACTTTCCAGAACCCCCTAACATAATAGTCTCAAAAATATCTACTTTATAAAAATCCGGTGGTGTCTATCTATGTCTGTCATTCAAACTTCTTAAGAACGCCAGAGATTTAACAGTCGAACCAGGTATGAAAAGATTTAAAAATTTACAAGAACCATGTTTAGTCAGGTTTCATATTTGTACAGGGAGAGCTTGATTAAAACATCCATTTCTGGGCCACTGATTCTGCCATATCGGCAATGGAAACGTTTGTGACACTACTTCGGCATTTTATCAATTATTCCTTAGCTTGCTTCCAACGAAAAAAAAAAGATTAGATGCTTGCCAATAATGCCTTGTTCCAGCAAAGGTAGATTAAGCAAAGCACAGTTTTTTTTTCTTTTTCTTACTATACTATAGAAATATTTTGAAAGTCAAAGTTTTGCATTTATATGAATAATAAGAGTCTACAATATGACATTATTTATTAGTTGACTCAGTGATATTAATTAAAAGTAAAGATTTGCTGATAAATAACAGATTTTTGTCTTTAACTGCATATTCAATAACCTTAACCCTTTGTTAAGGAAAGTCAATTCTAACCAGGAAAGTACTCGACTTAAGTAATAATGAAAAAAGTTAAAAATGGTACCATTCGAAAGAGCATACTGAGACATGTCTTTGACCCAAAGATCAAGTGCCCTTGTCCCCTCGTTTTCGAGATAAGGGGTCTTAAAGTCGGCCGAAAATGAGCCAAATTTGAAGACTTGGCAAGAAATTGAAGCTAGCTCCAGATTCTCCCTTCCGTTGCTTGCTTGGCATCGCATCGTTTCCATGTTTGGTCATTTGCAAAGAAAGTAAGATGTTTTACGTTAACCCTTTACTTGTATGAGCTAAAATAAAGAATGCTGGTCAAGACTATGATGTGGAAAGCAGAGAGCTTTATCCAGAGGAGCGAAAACTTTACAAAGAAGTTAAAGTTTTATCTTTTTACAATTGATAACAATACATTTTAGAATTTTAGTTATTTGAAGTTTTTTTACTGAACTAAGTTGTATGTATTAATTATTATACGTTAAAATATATTGCACGTGTTTCTAAATGAATAATTCGGGATAATTAAATAAGTATGAAAAGCAGCTAATATGAGCTCATGTACAAAAAATGAAAGAAATAATCTTTGGGGTAGAAATTAAATTGTCATAGATTATGATATCAGTTCTTATCGAAAAAAAATCGATACAAGAAGTTTCACTATCTGCCAACTCTTAGCAAAAACATTTATTTTTTTTTTTTAAATTGAAATCGAGAAAAAATAAATAATTTTAAAAAGAAAACGAAATAGTAAATATCAATAGCTGCAAAATTATATCCACGTCGGAAATTACATCAATGGTCGAGGGAAATAATTATTTCCATTCTTAAAATATACTAATAGAGTCGGCATTCATTGTAAAAACCCCTGCCATTCAAACAAATTGGTCACTGTAGCGAAAAGTCTCTGTAACGTAAATGTAAAACGTATTGCATGTTAATTTTGTACCGTTTAAAAACACTAGAATAACTTTTACTAGTTCTGCAATATGTTCAACTGGTAGGAAAAGACTAACAAAATTTTAAAAGTTTTAGCTTAAAGTTAATACAAGTTTTAGCTCTGTAAAAGTAGAAAATAGGTGAAAAAAAATCATGAAAGAAGGCCTGATGCACTGAAAAAAAAAAAAAAAAAAAAACGCTCAAGCGAAGAAAAAGCACAACTTAATAAGAACAATTAAATACACAGAAAAATTTAAAATAGGAAATTTGGGTTTTGAGCTGCGGAAACTGGGTACCTGTCAGTCTGTCTGTTGGTCAGTTTTTCTGCCCCCCCCCCTTCCCCCGCAATAACTTTTGAGTGCATAGTCCGATTTGATTTGATTTTTTTTTTTTAATCGAATGATCTCAGTGAGGACAATACACTCCCATACTCGACTTTTTGATTTGAATAATATTTCATTCAATTTCGAATTTCCAATTTTTCCCCCTGTCCTCACTTATAACTTTTGAAGGAGCAAGTTGGATTCGAGCGAACATTTTTTTTTTTTTTCGAAATATCTCAGAGAAAACTCCTCATTCCTGTTTGATTTTTTTTATTTGAACTCATTTTCATTAAATTTTGAGCATTTTTTTTTTTTTTTTGAAAGACCATTCTTACATACCCAGTGATGCAATTGACAAAAATAATTAGGGGAACTCACTTTGAGTTATAGGGGACCCACCAATAGAAAAGTGGTTTGAAAAAATTTATATTTACAATTTTTAGAATTAAAAACCCTAAATATACCCCCCCCCCCTTACTACAGAATTGTACGAACACTTTAAAAAAATAATTAAAAACAACACGAGGTTCAGTTGTCACCTGTTGACAAGGGCTCCTTAACAAGGGCGACTCCCCTAAACAAGGGACCTGCTTTAATCGCAAATAGTACAATAAAATTTAATTTTGATGTGATGTTTAAAATTATTTTTCCTCTTTAAAAAGCTTTCTGCTTTCCATGGCTTGATAGTAGCTTTCTGCTTTAACTCGGACAGGTAAAGTAAAAGATTATTGTAAAGCCGTCTTTCAAAAGCTTTGCAGATGACCAAAAATGGGAAGCAAGTTTTCCGTTGGATGCAAATAGTGTAATCGCACCGCAGCTTCCATCTTCTTTCGATTGGTACTCATTAAAAAAAAATCATTATTCCATGATCGCGTACTTTCCTGGTAAGCATTATAATAGATAAATAAATACTAATAACTTTAAACAAATCAAAGATTTTAACTTACCAAATGCAATTACTGTAAGTACAACATAGTTAAATTAATTTTCACAGTGAGAAAACAATCTGTGCAAGTTCACTATCAAAATGTATTTGATATTTATGTGTCTTTTTCATTCTATGTAGACTGACCATGGCTGTAATTTATTCCATCTGTACAAATATGCACAATCAACACAAGATTCATCCTTTTTATGCTGCAGTGCTTTGTGAAGCAATGCAAGGATCAGTGCCACCTCATCTCGCACTTTTAGTATTCATTCAAAGAATGCTGCATCGTGATTTGCTAGAATTTTCTGTATAAATCATCTGATTTTATTTCGAAGGACTTGTGTACTATAATATGGAATTCTAAATGATATTTCAATAATTTATTGTAAATTGAATGGAGCAATAAATATACGTATAAAATACTGTATACACTCGTGTATAAATCCCCCCCACCCCTCCTGCCAGAGGGAAAAAATAGAAATCTGGCATATAAGTGGAGCCCCTACTTTTTAAAAAGAACAGCAACTTTTTGCAGAAATTTTCGAGAGTACACATTTTGAAAAGAATAAAAATGAAATGTAATTAACATTCTTATGATAGAAAATGCGAGATTTTCATCATTTTGTACAAAAAGGTTTCATTTCTTCGATCACAATTTTTGTAAAGAGTTTGTTTTTGAAACCAAGACAAAGGTTGGACTATAATAGCGAAAATGTTCATTTGTTTTTTCCAAGAATTGTTCAGGGAAAAGTTTTGCTAGTCCTGACCAGTGTATAAGTCCACCCCTGGATTTTTAACCTTTTTAACTAAATTTCTCAATTTATATACGCGAGTATATACAGTATTAAAAATGCTTTTAAAAACAATTTTTACATTTTTATAAAGTATTCAAATGTTTCTACTGTTTTAAACAACTGAAAGACCAGCTGTATAGTAATTTAAAATGAAACCTTCATAATGTTATTCAAACTAAAACAACAAACTTGATTTTACTCAGTGGTGATTTGTTGAGAACATGCAAATAGCATCTCTATCATAAAATCTGAAGTTATAAGAATGTTTCACCACAGTACAAAGTCTTTTAGTTGTTTAATTGTTGTAATATATTTGTATTTAAGATACCTTATTGTTAATAAATTCATGCACATAACTTACACTTGCAAATAATTTCCTAATCTTACACATGAATTTAATTTATAATGAGTGGAAAGTAGTTTAATAAGCATCTTCCTAGTCATATCATTTAGATAAATGCATTTCACACATAATTCTTGATGAAAATATGTTTTCAAATAAGCCATTTCGTTACTTACTGATTCTTTCAAAATATCATGAAAGTTTAATTCATATTATGTGCTTCCCAAAATGAGAAGTGAAATGGGGAGGAAAAATTGAACTTCTCAAGTGTATAAAAAGCAGTTGTGGTGTGAATTTTTTTTTCATGTAATACTTTTCACTGCATTTTTCCAGTTACAAAATACTGGAAGGGGCCATAGTCGTTGCATTGTCAGAGCGCTGATTTCACACAGTTGAGGCAATGGGTTCAACTCTTTACCCTCGTTCCGGGTGTACTTCCCCTACTTTGGGCAGCAGTGGCGCAACCAGAAAATATTTTTAGGGGGGGGGGGCACTGTAATATTTTTTCCCCATTTTATTGAAAGTTTTGAGGTCCCCCCGCCCCCCCCAAAAAAAAAGAAATTTAACTTCCAGTCCTAAAACAGTTTTAGACAAGTCTCGGGTGATGTTTTGGGAAAGAAAGGTTCTGGGGAGTTATAAGTAAAATTTTTGTAATTTGAAGTCTTAAAAGCGTGATTTTAGGTGATATTTGTTGATGGTAGGGTAAGGGACGGGGCTTAAAGGTAGTCCCCCGATTCACTTTTTGAAAATCAGAAAAATCAATCGCTCTCCCCAGTAGTTTTTCGAAATTGAAGTTCCAAAGATGCAACTACAGACAAACTTTGATGATGTTATGGGAATGAAAACTCCGAGGCTCTCCTGGAAACTTTTTAAAATAGAAATCCTAAAAAACAATGTAAAGTGATTGATATTCAGTGATATTAGGGGTAAAGGTTTGAAAGCTCTCCACCTTATGTTTTTTGAAACATTACTTTTTTCATTTTCGGATTTCATATGAGAGCAACTACTAACTTATTTTAAAGAGGATGCTTTGCGTAATAAGCATATGATTCAACTATCGTTTTAAAAACGTAATTTTTGAGTATCTTGGGTACTATTATAGAAAAAGGGCTTGGGGCCCTTTTTCTATAATAGTACCCAAGTATTAGTATTAGTAACATTAGGGGCTCATCAATTTTTAACATTTGAAGCTTGAAAAAAGCAGTTTTAAACGATTTTCAAGTTGTTAGAAGCAAGGGCAGATACAGTTTATAGTTTGGGGGTGGGGGCAGATAGGGGGTCTGAGAGATTTACAAGAGGAAAATTTTCGAAATTGTAGTTTTGAAAACGCAGTTTTAGAGTTTTCTAACATCTTAGGGGGAGGAAAAGTACGAGGGGCTCAGTGGCAACTTTTAGAAATTGAAGTCTTACATACATGATTATAGGTCCTATTTATAGTTAGGGAAACTCACGACGGTCTGGCAATGTCCCCAATCAGTTTTTTTTTATTTAAATAAATCGAAATCTATCCACTACCTCCCCCTCCCCTGCTTACTACAATTTTTCATTATTGAATATTCAAAACGCAATGGTGAACAATTTTTGATGATATCTTCAGCGGGGATTTAAACACTTGGAGATTTCCCGAAATAAAAGTTCTATGTGTGTGTGTGTGTGTGAACGAAGTTTTTATAACAACACCCTCTATGGTATGATGAGAATGAGTTCAAAAGCTCTCCCTTTTATTATTTTTTTTTTTAATTGTACTTTTGATGATATCAGCAAAAGGGGGTTGGGAATCTTCCTTTGAATCCTAAACACAGTTAAGATCATACTTGGTAGCTTTAAGGGCACTGCAGTTTATTCAAAATTAAAGCTCCAAAAATGCAACATTAAACGATTTTCGATTTTTTTTAGGTGTTTGGTGGATTGTCACTGAAAATGTTGAGCAATTGAAACCCAAGAAACGAAATTCGAGATGCAGGGCCAGATTAAGGCATAGGCGCATATAGAGCACAGGTCCAGGGCACCAAATCTGAAGACAAAGAGCAAAGAAAATTGAGCAATTTCAATTTCACTATAGTTTGATGTAAATATCCAATTTAAAATTTAAAAAAAACAATAATAAAAAATAAAAATATTCCCCTAATTTCTAATATCCCAAAAGTAAAACATGTTATTAACTCAGTTTAAACCAGGGGACGGGGGAGCACCAAATCAATTACGTGTCCAGTGCCCTCAGAAGTTACAGTCGGGCCCTTGCTCCGTAATGATTTTGGTGGGTCTTCAGAAAAATAATTCTCAGATGAACTTCAAAAAAAAAAGGGGGGGGGGGTGAAAGAATTAATGGGCAGGGAAGAGCACAAAATTAGATGATCAATGTAAAGTGTTCTTTTTAAAAGACATTAAGATTTTCCCCTAACATTTTTTTCCTTAAAATCATTTTCGTTTTCTGAAGACGAATTCTTATCTTCTTTTCCATAATAAAGAGTATTAAAAAAAAATCAACTCGGAATTCGGGGGGGGGGGCACGGGCCCTGTGGGTCCCCCCTGGTTGCGCTACTGTTGGGCAGTAAATTCTTTCATATATGTAACATAATATAAATATTGGATGTAGACACATCAACATCCATCATATCCAGAATTAACCGCTTAAATATACTTTATAATTATAACATTCTTAAAACTAAGTTTGGATTATCTGATTATTAATACTTGCAGAAAAAATTTAATTTTTATGATACAGTAGCACCTTGATTGATTGAAGTGATCAGGATTGAACATCCTTTGGTAAATTTAGATAAGAATAGCACTCAAAAATGGCTGTCAGTACAAACTTGAACGCTAGCCTTAAACATATTCACAGTTACAAAATGGCTTTTAACGTATAATGCTTTTAACTATGTTACTGTAATTGTAAATAAATTTGTTTCATAAATATCACATAAGTTAGACAATTTATTTCAAATTAAATAAGACATAATATAATAAACTTTAATCTTGATTTTGTGTTGTTCATAATACAGCCAACTGTATTCTTTCATATTAAGTATAATAGTTAAAAATTAACTGATTAAAACTACTTCAGCTTAACTCAATTTTCTCTGCCTTTATTGGCATTTTAAAAAACTGGAATTATTTAGTTTTCTAAAAATTGGGTTTGATGAAAAAAAAGGAAAGGAAAAATGCATTATTAGTTGATGTCTACAGTAGGAGTACCTGCCTCCGGTAAATTCGAAATGACATTGTGTAGTCAGCCTATCAGTTAAATTAAAAAAAATCAAATGAAATTTTAGTAAACAGACGTTGGCTAAACGAGGCTTTAGTTAAAAGAGTTCATATAGTTGAAGTTCTACAATTCATTCAAAATCAATTCAGCTTCATTCTTGAGTCAAAAATATTCTTACTTCAATGCTTCAGTCTTTCTTATCAATTACAAGAGTTACATCTTTGGATTTCTTCTGCATTTAGGATTCTTGTTTTAATTTACTCATTCTATGGAGTTTAATAGGATAGGAAGCAGATTTAAAGGAATTTTTGTTCTTAAAATGAACATGTAGGCAATTTTTGATGGGTGCTATGTAATTTATTATACTTTGCCTTACTTCCACAGTGTCAATATGAGTCCTACTTATACTTAGTTGCTATAAAAAAATTAAAGTTATACAATTATTATTTATTGTTCTCGTAGAAAACATATTATCGTTTTTAACTTTAGAATTGAACCTGAAATTTTAAACATTATGTGTAATATATTTTTTAATCAATTAAATAGTAAATTATATAAATGTAATAATTAATTGTTTACTTGTTTCAATTTGTTATGTTCTAACAAGGTATAACTGCCATTTATTATAGAATAAATATATTTTTCTTTTTTTAAATTGTTCGTTTAGCTCATTTCCTTTATTGCAAACTAAATAACATTATTCCACATATGTTTTATGAATTTGCAGCAGCAACCAAAAACTTTTTAATACAATACAACTTACATAAAATGTTGTGTTATTTCATCAGGAAACTAAGTTCTATGTTTCTATATGTACAACTAATTTTTCATTTAAAATTAATAAATGTATGGGAGAACCATTGTCACTACACTTTCTAGCATATAAGTGACTATAGTAGATAAAATTTAATTTTCTTTCTACGTTGTTCATTATACAATAGATCATCTTAATATTTCAGTTATTTATAAAAGAATTTCAAAATTTCAAATTCAAACTAATATAAACACTATAGTTCAAAAATAAATCACACAGATTCATTAATTAATTTGATTAAGTGACAGCTTTACCACGTTATATATTACAGCAAATATATTATTCTATGTGGGTAAGGAGAAATGTGGCCATTCAGATATATACTATAGACAATAAAATAATAAATGAACGCTAACTACAGTATTAAATAGTACAGCTGTTCAAAACATTTAATTTAAATTCAGAACTGTAATTTAATTATAAAGTAAAATGTAATACTTAAAAAAATTTCAAAATTAAATACTGTATTTGAAATTACAGTATTAGTTCAATATTAATTATTTCCTTTCATAATTGATATTCAAAATGAAGCAAAATAACTTTCAATGTTTATGTATAAATGACGAATTGGAAGTCAACATCTTTGATATTTGGAGCTATTTTAGCAAAATTTGTTACACCAGTTATTTATAATAAACTAGTTTTTGTTAAAATTCATATCAAAGTTATTGAAATTAAAACTTAATCTTATTAAAAGAAAAAAAATGTAAACAGTTGTTTTAACCTTACCTTTTGAACTTTAGTAGTTAGTTGGGACTTCCTAGGCTTTACTTATCTGTGTACATGTTTCAACAACAACTGATCTTCTCCAAATCTCCCTTCGTATTCATTAAGAAGACAGACTTTCAGGTTTTAACAGTTCTTCCAAATTGCACATACAGTAAAATCTTGCAGTGCAATACTTTAGCAGTCAGCTAAGATGGGGGGTCAACTTATTGTCGTTGATCTATGTGATAAAGAAAGGACTAATTTCATGTCAGACAAAAAAGGTCAACTTAGACAGGTGGTAAGCTTGCAAGAGTGGTCAACTTCACAGCTATTACTGTACTGTTTAAAATTTGTTACTTACCATTACCAGAAGCAAAAGGCTAAAAACCACCTTAATGCTTTAGCAATGAAATATGCATGGGAAGGAAGTATGAGAAGATCTCCTTTAACACCTATTTATTTTGTTAAAACAGTTGGTTATGGAAAGTAATTGCTTTAAAATGTGTTAACTGCTACACTAGTGTAGATAGAAATTGTTTTATATAATGTTTAAATACTTACTTGTAACTTTCTACAATTGCATCGAAGCAACACATGAACTTATGCTGCAATGACCAGTATCAACGATGCAACTACTTTCTGGAGATGTAAGCCGTCAACTGTTTAGGATGTTTCACCTGATAAGTCAGATTTTTTCCAAGTGTAAAGGAACTGAAGAGAGCTAAAGATGGATGAATGTTTAAAATATCTACGGTTTCTGAATTGATTCTGATAATTAGTTCAAGAAAATGAGATGGTTTAAATACCAGCAGAAATTTGTTTATTTTAGAACGAAAAATGTGATAAAATTTTTAAAATAACCACACAAAGGAAATCACAAAGTAAAAACACATTTTAATAGCAGAAATCTTCTGTGCGTTGTAAATACATAATTATTTATGTATATATATGTACATTAAAATTTTCCAAGAAACATAATATCATGAAGCATATATACAGATACAGAACTTTAAACATTTTGTGCCCAACATGTACTAATATAGTCAATTACTCTTATTATCATATTTACATGGCAATAAGTTTTCATGTATCTAACATTGATAAAATCTGTAATTTTAAGAAAATATTAATTAAGGCACTCTATAATATGTAAAGTCAAATAGTCGAAATAAAATGGAATGCATGAAGATTTTTTCCCCCTTCAACATATCAAGTTGTTTATGCATAAGAACGAACATTATGCAGTATTTTAATGCAAAAGGCATTTGCTACATAAAAGTAGCAGTCCCATGCACATTTTTCAGTGGCAAACATAATAAAAATAACAGTAATCAAAGAACTAAGCACAAAAAGCGTAACAAAAAGAAAATAAAAACTCATATACATAAATAATAAACCTTGAAAATTCTTGAAAAAAAAAAAGTATATTATTTTTGGCACTCACATAAATGAATTCTTATGATAAAGTTTAAAGGGGAAAAAAACTAAATTCGCTAATTTACAAAAAATTTATAGCCTACATTGTTTTAGAAACTTAAAACTATTGATATAACTTTAATAGCACTGTTCGCTTCAAACTAATCAGAGTCTTATGTATGGACATTAAAACCAGTTTCTAAAATTACGGGTGAACAGATATAAATTCAATTGGACCGTAAACTGGATCCTAAAAAGCTAAATTCCTTTATATTCACTTGTAAATTTGCATCTTAAATGAACTCATTTGACATATTTGATTTTTCAATATCAAATATGTTATAAAAATGTTAAATTGAGAAGGAAATGGGAACAACTTTTTGTGATAGATGTTACTAGATCTTTTGAGATTTTTTTAACCCTAGTAAGGTATTGAATTTTAATCTCACTATTATTACTTAATAATTTCAAAGAAATACTTTAAAAAATCTGAATAAATACAAAGTTTTAATGGTTAGTTTAATTTAAACAGGAATTCAAAATTAATAGGAATTAAAATAATGATATAATGACATGATACAAAACTAAAATGTGCACATCAAAAACAATAAAAAATAATAATAATTAGAACGATAAAATAACATAATTTAAATCACCAGCCACTTTCACCAGCAAAATTTAGTATGACTAAATATTTATTCTCAAAAGAGAGAATAAAAGTAGCCATCAAATACATCATCATACCTTAAATAACATACTGTAACATTTAGTTATTATGTATTCATGTCCTTAAACTTATTTTGTGGAGAAATCTGATATGATTTCATATAGCTAACTTAAAAGATTGAATTTAAAATGTAACAAAAACCTACATAACATATTTCATCCAAAGTTTGTGTGCTCCATCTTACATTAAAAGCTTACTTTTAGTGTTAATCAAGTCTTGTATGCAATAACTAACTTCAGGCAGATAGCGAAAATCTTTTCCTGATTTGATATGATTTTCGAAAAATGTTTTTTTTCCTCGCCAGCATTTACCAGTTTTTAATTTTATTAGTTTTATTTTATTTTTTGTGAACGCACATTATGCAGCACATTATTTTTTTAATGCATTGTAGAGACATAGTAGGATGATTTTAAATCATGATGTGAAAAGATGAAAACTATGATATGCACTGCTGTGATAAAAATATAAAAGCTAATAAAAAAGTAGAAAAGATTTAAAATTGTACTTGACATTAATAAAATATAAAACTGTAGAAACATTCATTATTAAAGTGACATAAAATAATTACATTTTACTTGAAAATCATTAGCATTTTAATCAAAGAGAGGTGATAGAAGTTTAGTTTTATAATCCTTGAGCAAAATAAATTTTAGGAAGAGTTTTTAAAGAACTTGCATGGTTTTCAAGTTTAAAAAGTGTATATTATATGCAACAATTTAAGTTTTTATATCCATTGAAATCAGATTTCATATACTCAAAAATATAGAAATCAAGCAAATTTACTTCATAATAAGCTGGAACTAGCCATTATTCACTATTCAATTAAAAGTCTAACAAGAAAATAAAAAGTTTTTAAAAAGAAAAAGATTTTGAACAAAGTGTTTAAAAAAAGTCTAGTTTTTCTTAGTTACCTGCACCATACGAAAGTGAAAGAAACAATTTAAGAAGGGTGTAACATATCAGCGAGAATTTGCAGCCCCGATCTATTAAGGCACAGGATTAACAGTTATTTACATCATCTTCACATGCAGTTGGAAAATTTCAGCAGCTGATATGTGTCTTACATAAAAATAGCTAGTCTCTCGTATTTTTCATTTTTTAAATTCATGTTTTATATTTTAAAATATTCTGGTATGAAAAGATTTGCTGAATTAAAGATATAAAATTTGAATAATATAAACATTCTACCACCTCTAGAACAATACAATTAAAATTAAAAAAGTCCGTTAAAATTCCATAAAAATACACTCTGTACATAAAAATACATAAGAATCAACTAATTTTATTAATAACAACAGTGATTATGTGAAATTCATAAAAATGATATCATTAACAAATTTTGAGGAATGTTTTAAAAATGGATAAAAACTTAACAAGTTTAATGATAATAGTAATATTAAAGTTTGATAGTAACTTTTGGGTTCCCACACAAAATCAAATTGAATTAAGAAACAACGCAAATTATGAAATAAAAAGGAAAAAAAGGATTAGTCACTTTAAAGAAGATTGATATCTAATGCGATTATATGTAACTTATAATAAGTATTGTGTAGGACAAGAAAACACTAAGTAGATAAATCACGTGTTCATAGAAAAATATATTAACTTTTTTTTTCAAATTAGACTTTTACACAGATATTTATAAATGACTAGCAAGCATTTCATCTTTTCTTACTAACCAACAATATAATACTGAACATCAAGAAGATAGTTAACATTAAAAAAATAATAATAAAAACACCAATAGTTATAATTAACAACATATTTCAAACATAATAATACTGGAAGAAACAACCATTTACAAAAAGAGGAACATAACGGAAAATTATAAAATAAAAACGCTAACAAAAGTAAGCAATAATTAAAAAGAAATACTATTTCACTGAATGAATTTAATATGAATGTTTTCATGGTTTCAAAGCAAAACAAAGGAAAAAACATTCAAAACAAAAACATTAGGAGACAATTTATGTCTTACAGTTTTACAAGAATTTGAATTAGTTTGTGAGTATGCATAAATGAGAATGTTTCAAGACAATATTTTGAGTAATCTCTCTCTGTTTTTTTGGTTGATATAGTGTAAATTATCTTTACTATTCTATGGATTTTTAACACTAGACAAAATGAGGTGAAAAGCTCATAAATATAGTTTGAATGTTGATATGATAGAAAACAGAATGACGGTATGTTTTATTTATTTATTATTATTTTTCATTCAACTCTCAATTGAGTGGGAACCCAGCATTGTTGATTAATTAACATTTAGAGTTAAAAAAAAAAAAACTACATTTATAAAAAGACATTCTTGGATAAAATTACAAAAATAATAACAATTTAACAAACAAGTATAGCACAGTTATAAAGAAAACGTTAAAAAATTATGCTACTTTAAAAACAATGTACTTATGATGCAATAATTTTGAATGAAAGCATGTTGATATGCAATTGAAAGTAAACGAGCATGTGTTATGTTTTGGAAAAATCAAGCTTCCGTCTGCTGGAGAGGGGTGTCCCTATTCTGGGAGTCGATGACTTGTGATGAATGAATGACGGTGTGCGATTGAACTTGGATGGAGTTGATATCGAAGCACCAGAAGCATTCAATTGAACCTCAGTAGTGAGATCTAGTCTCTCTGCCTCTGGCAGTAACTTTTGAGGGTCGTCCGACACATTTTGTAAGGATCTGCTGAGGACGGAATGTAAGTAGCTGATGTTGGAATTTGTGTTCAATGAACGTTCGTGAAATCTCTGCCATTTCAGTTTTTCTTTCTCCAGGTGATCTTTCAGAACTTTAATCTGCAAGGAGAAAGGACTTATAGTAGTATACATAGGTATGAGGTTAATACGAAGTCTTGTGTGTGATTAAACAAATGAAACGGAGTTGTTAAAATATAAACAAAAAATAACGTTGTAACTCAGATGAAGAAGCAATATGTAATAAAGTAAAATTTTGCATAAACAGAGGGAACTTATTTTTGTAACATTTGGAATGCCCAAAGTCTTTTATGACCGGAGTTCAAAAATTCTGAAAATTTTAGATAAAATACAAATACAAATATGATGACCAGCAACAGGCTCTGGGCCCAACTGGGCTGGTCCTAGTCAAATTATAGACCCCAATGAAGATCAATGGCCCTCTTAAAGCTATCTGCTGCTCCATTGCTTTTTAACGCCTCTTCCGGTAACTGTTCCAATTCCCCCTACACTGCTAAAATAGTAATTTTTCAGAATTTCCTGATTAGCCTGAGATTTAAACAGCTTAAAACAATGACCCCTTGTCCTGCTTTCAGTGCAAAAATCTAAGGCTGTAACGTCTTTCATTTTAATAAATTTAAACAACTGAATCAAGTCCCCTCTGATTCTCCTTTGCTCAAGACTATTCATATTAAGCATTCTAAGTCTGGAATCATAGTCTAAATTAGAAAATCCATTTACTTACTTTGAAGCCCTTCTTTGTACCTTTTAAAGAGTCAATAAGGTTATGTTTCAGCCCCAATTTCTCTATTTTAAACAGCTTCACTTATATTTTATAATTGTTGTAATCATAAAATTGAAGAAACATTCCTAAACTATAGTACAGATCCAAAGCTAAGCTATGAAAATTAATTATTAAAAGCATTTTAAATGAATTTATAGCCTAGCTTAAAGCTATCCAGCCATTTATGCAAACTTTAAACCCCTCAGAAATGTGGTGCAATATCAATCACTATGATAAAAGTAATGCAACATTAATGCAAACAATTAAATGTTTAAAAACGTCTCCTTTGAATTTCACAACATTACAAGATTTCTCTCATTTGTAATATCGCATAGAACATTTCAGTGTAGGAAGAGCATTTTCAACAATTTCAAACATAGCAACAACAATCCAATGAAAACTTCAAACAGTCAATGATAATTAAGTTCCTTTTTTCTTTAAAAATGCATTGACATTTTTATCATAATGATTAAAGGAGAAAATATTCAACCTTTTACGGAGTACTTATATTGCCAAATGAAAATAAAAATGCATATAAATTTATGAAAACATATAAAAACAAAATTAGTTTAAACGGATTGTTTTATAAAAAGAGTCTGATTAGAAAAGACTAAAACACATAGAAAAGAAATATTTTTTAGAAAATCTTGCAATAAATAAATAAAAGGAGCACCAGATAATGTATCCTTAGGTTATTAAAATATTTTTAATTGATTGAATGTTTATGATATAAGGAAAATAGTACTAACTTTTAAGTACAAAAAGAGAAACATTAAAAAAAAATCATTTGTAAACCATAGTTTAAGTTAGTTGAAGTTGATTACTGACATAAACCAAACATAAATTTAGCATTAGACTGATATGGAGCTCACAAAAGACACATAATTATGGCCATTGGCTACACAGAAATGAATAACATGAATGTTACCTGCTCTTCTAATCCTAAAACCTTTTGATGGTGAGTTTTTTCTTTGGCTTCCATCAGTTGTCTTGTATGTTTTAAGGCTCTCTTAATTTTCTCATCCTCTAGTTTTGATTCAAGTTTTTGGCTGTCCAAAAAGTCTTTAACTCTTTGGGTATGTCTTTCTTCTAACTCAGCCAACTGAGCCTATTTTATTTAAGCAGAGTATGTTAGAAATATTGTGAGATAATGGCTTAACTATGAATAAAGTGTTAGAAGTTCTTAGACACCGCAAGTTGGTGTCTCTTATATAATATTCATAGAAAATTTCAGTTATATACACACTTGAGATTGCACAATTTACAAGTAAAACATTTTGTTCTTTATCCAGCATTTTAAATATTAATTGAATATTCCATAATATTATTGAAACAATAATTACATATTAAGTCAAAAGAAAAAACAACAACAACAAAATATTAAACTTTTATGGTATATGGTATAGCCAAGAACGGGGCAAGATCTTCTCCCTGATATACAGATATTTTCCTTTTTTTATGACCATAGAGAAAATGCCCAAAACGAACGATATCCCCTTCTAAACATATTTCCCTGCTATGCCACTGCTGGCAAAATGGTCTGATAAAGTTTTTAAATCCTCTAGGCTCAATACATCACTCTCAATTGACAGTCAGCTTAAACGACTTAACTCTGTTATTTCATTGAGGATCTTGAAAGTTCTGCTATTAATTTAATTTAACTGAAACTACTTTGTAAAAATTAAAACCTAAATGAACTATTAAATGAAAGTACTTATATATTTTCATAACTGAATACAAAACAAAAATATTGTACAATAAATAAATAAAATAAGCAAATAAAAGAGAATAAATAAATAAATGTACCTGCAAATTTTGCACCTTTATTTGCAAAGCCTGATTTTCTATTTCTAATTTAGTGAGAGTCCTTCCCAAAGAGCTTTTTTCAGCCAGAGACCTAGTAGTCAACTCACTTGTCATTTGCTTTTCTTTCTCAATCTATAAAATACATGTGGAAAAGTAAGAGTAAAAAGTAAGAGTAAAAGTACTGAGGGAAAAGTAAAGAAATAAGTAATAAAAGCTCAGCATTATTTACACTGGTAAATATTAATTCTCAATGAAAAAGTTTGATAAAATCTCTGACATTGACAGTTTCCGAGTCGAAAGCAAAGCTGACTTTTGTTTCTCTACTTAGAATTACTTGTTGAAAATAATAATGGTGTAAATTTCGATTGAAAAAATATATTATTAACTTAACATTATCGAACATACAAAATATCTATATATTTCAAACGAGTATGCAGGTGGAAAAAGGCAACTTTCTTTTCGTCTCTTTGGCAACACTGCTTTACATTTAATCACTTATTTAATAATAAGAAAATATTCAGGCAATCCATGTAATTTTTTATGAGTCTCAGTTCAGCTCTCTTCTGCCCTGCATTAATTACTTAATGTACAGTACATGAAAATTTTTTGAATGATTTGCAGCAATAATCTATATATATATAAATGAATGTTGGTATATGTGTGTGTGTGTGTGTTCCCTAAGATCTCAGAAACTACCCGGCAGATTTGGCAGAAATTTTCACCGTTTGTTCCTTTTGGTACTGGGAAGGTTTAGAGACCAGTTTCAACAAAATCCGATGGGTAGTTATTTTTTTATTTCAATTTTAGACCTGATTCTGTCTTTGTAATTTCAATTTAAAACTCCATTTTCGAAGGCTTTCATCAATCCAATCGAGTATTTAGTGTATCAACTCAACTCTCTGGCAGATAGTTGGAATTGCTTGCTACCGTAAATTTGGCGATCTTTTAAATCGCGCCAAGAGCCCTCAATAATGGAAGTTTTCCCAATAACTATCTCAAGTATAAAGGATAAAAAAGGTATTTGATTAACAGATTAATCTTTTTTTTTAATTTTCCCAATAACTATCTCAAGTATAAAGGATAAAAAAGGTATTTGATTAACAGATTAATCTTTTTTTAAAAAACAAATGAGATTCAGTTTCATATTTCGGAACTCCTTTAGATTTGTAGAGGCTTAGATGTCATGCATTATTTTCCAGACGAACACTATTTTGTTCTTTATACCTATTGCTGTTTTCAATCAAAGTATGTTACTATATTTTCTCGCCAAACATCCAATCAATAGTTCGTTTTCATGTCCATACTATTTGCTATGATATACCGCAATGTTGGAAATTATTTTAACGCCTTACGGAATGGCGTACATTTAGCGCCAAATATAATATTCAAATTGATTTCAGATTGCCAAAAAGTAATCAGCTTCATAGAGAATACCTCAACATTTGGCGACAATTTCTCTTTCACAAAAGTGATAATACGTAAGTTTCTTTATTTATGGAAGGGATAGGGGTTCAGAATTATCCAAGGTATCCCAAATTAGCTACCAAATTGGCGACTTTTTAAATAGCGCCAAGAACCTTCAATAATTGAAATTTTCCAAGGCGCGTTGCTACGCAACTATTTTTGTTTTCGAGAGTAGAAAAAATTATTTGTGTATGATAAATACCTGATTAAATATGTTTCCTTCTCAGACAAACATATTATTGCATGACAGTACTCAAATGCTACCATATTTTTTAAGGTGTTTGCTTTTTCATGTCCGTAATATTTGTCATTAACCGCAATAAATTATTAACGACGTACGGAATGGTGGGTATTGAGCACCAAATAGGTCATTAAAATTGTTTTCAGCCTTGCGAATAATATATTCATACTTGCTCAAATTGTGCCACACGTGCAAAATTTATGGAACTCATTTCTTCGCATCTTAATTTTCAAACGGTTGTGCGTATGGACGAGTATTTCCCGATAGCTTATGCCATCAAATTACTAAAGTACAACCATTCCTCCATGCTTTTTTTCTTATTCAAAAGGATGTGTTACTTTTCTGTTTTAAGAAGTTTCTTCAAGTACTGTCAAGTTTAAGTATCATTTGCATCTTTACATTGCAAAATTTCAACAAGTCCGCCATTGTTGTTAAGCTTAGTTTAGCCTTCTAAGTGACTTTATTAACTTTTTAAGAAGTGGACATCTGTGTTTTCCAACTCTACAGAACATAGTTTTATAGTTTTAAAGGAAAATGAACTTTTTTATTGAATAACTTTATCAGAAGATAACTTTGCTTGATTTAGAATTTTTAAAATCTTTCATGCCTATTTTCAACAACGCTTTATAGATTTTTACATCCAAAACACCATGTGGAGACGAAATATACATCTAGGCAGAACAACGTCTGCCGAGTTCTGCTAGTAAAATATAGATTGCAATAAAGAAATGCATCAGCTTTTTGAATTTTTCTAAATTAGCGCAATGAAATTAAAAAAAAATTAATATGATGGTCATAAATTATTTGAAATAAAGTCATATTATGCTTGACCTCCCCCTCACTAAATTGTAATAATACATATTTCTTACAAATGAAGGGAGTGCTATAACTTTAGAAGGGGGAAATAATTATCTTCCCAGTACCCATGGAGAAAATGTATGTTTTTTTGAGCAATCACGATTAATATGTATTACAATTAATATAATTCTTATGCCTCTCATTTGACGACAGTTAGTGATCGCTCCTTTTTCAGGACAACAAATATCATGAAAAAAAATGTAAAAAGAGATCTGATGCATTATCTTGTGAACACGATAATCACTAGGAAATTAATCTTGTTGAGTCGTTTTATGTCTTCGTAGCTGCTCCCTGAAAAATGTGTCACGACCTCTATGTTCGTACGGGCTGAATTTGTTTTTGGAAATGGAAAAAGAAATCATTTTGAGTTGAAAATAAAGTGGCGCCATTTTTGGGAATTTTTTTAGCTATGAGGAAACACATCTAAATGTGAGCAGGCTCCTATCACAACTCGCGATTGAAAAAAACATAGTTTAAATTCAAGGTGTCAAAATTCCTTTTTTTTTATAAATTTAATACTGTCGGCCCTGCTTAATCGGGTATCGGATAAACGAATACCTCGTTCATACCAATAAATCTTCCCGGAGTCAAATAATATCTCTTGGAACTGACAGTATTCATTTAAGCGTGACTGACAGTATCACTTTTTTAAAAAAAAAAGATGTTTTGAAGTCTCAAAATTAGTTTTAAAAATTAAGCAGATTTTGATCTCTATAATAATTTTACTCATCATCAGAGTACGGATAGGAAGCGAGTAAGGGGGGGGGGGAATTATTTTCACCAACCTTTTTTTGTTTGTTAACAAGAAAACGTTGCTTACTGTCTTTAGATCACTCCGCATCTCATCCACTTCCATTTCTAATTTTTCACACATATCTTGTTTCATTTCATACATTGCTCTGGCCTCTCTTAGAGATGAACTCAATTCTGACATTCTTATTTCAAGATTTGCCTTTTGTTCTCTCAGATTATGGACTTGATCTAGAGCTTCTTTTTCTGAATCTTTGGCTTTTACAAGAACCTGTCAAGACAAATATAATTAGAAAGTTCCATTTACAAGCAATTCAAATAGAAAAGTGTACATATACACACATTAATACACACACACACTGCACTAAAAAGCAATTAAAAACTAAGTTTTAGAGGAAAACACTAGCTTTGGAAGATATAGCCAACAGTTTAATAATTTGATTAATCTGAACAATATGAAAGAGAAAATTTGTTACGTTTTGATGAGATGATATGATAAACGATCAAAGAATGATGAATAATTTCCTACTAAAAAAAATATTTTAAATAACTAATTAAAATTTTTTAATAAAAAATTGCTTACCTCAAAATGGCAGGTTATGAAAGTCAGAATGAATGTGAACATACTTTTAACGTGAACTCATGTTTGTGAAAATTGCAACACCATGAAGGACTAGCGCGAATGGGCTGAAATTTTCAGCAAATGCAAAGTAGGTTATGATATGCAATTGATTATAATTTTAGACTCGTAGCGCATGTGTACGCTGAGCAGCGCCCTCTGAACGCTGGATTTATCCGAATAAATAGACGGCTGCAGCAAGGCGTGTATGGTTATAGGTGGTTATCTGCTTGTGATAAACGTTAGCTCAGATGTTGCTTATGCCTCTTAGACGAAAAAGAGTGAGGTTTCAACAATTTACGGAGTTTGAATGAGGGAGGATCATTGGCCTTCGTGAAGCTAGATTGTCTTATCATGAAGTAGCCACTCGTATGCAGCGTAACAGCAGCACAGTGATGCATGTTTGAAAACAGTGGACGGACGAGTGTCGGACAACTCGGAAATCCAGGAGTGGACCCCGAAATGTGACGTCAGAGTGCGATGATAGACACCTGATCCGCATGGTGGTGACGGACCGTACAGCTTCATCTAGACAACTGGAAGCACAGTGGTCAACAGCTACAGGTTGTTTCCTTGTGTGCTTCATCAATTCGTAGATGTTTGCTGCTGCATGGACTGCGCGCAAGGACTCCTTTATGCAGGATTCCCCTCACCCTAAACCATTGCTGCCAGCGGCTACAATGGGCCAATCAGCATAAAGACTGGCGTGCTGATTGGCAGAATGTTGTGCTTTTCGAAGAATCATGCTTTAATTTGTGGTACCACGATGGCCGCATTCGCGTCCGATGCTATGCCGGTGAACGTCACAGTGGACGAACGCCTGGAGTCATGGTCTGGGGTGCCATATCATATCACGGACGATCTCAATTGCTACGAATTGTGGGTAACCTGAACAGCAACCCGTATATCAGTAAAGTTCTATAGCCCCAAGCTTTCCCCTTTCTTCAAGGCTTGCCTGGCGCTGTATTTCAGCAGGATAATGCCCACTCTCATGTCGCTAGGACTGTTCAATCCTTCCTCGCATCGCAGCAGGTACAGCTTCTTCCCTGGCCAGCGTATTTTCCAGATATATCGCCGACTGAACATGTCTCGGATTTCGTTGGTCGGCGTCTTGTTCATGATCCTCGTCCTGTTGCTTCTACAGACGAACTTTAGGTACGCATACAAACAGTATGGAATGCTCTTGATCAGGCAGACATTAAAAATTTATTTGACTCCATGCCACGTCGCATAGCAGCACTTATTGCAGCGCGTAGTGGCTACACAAAATACTAATTTCAATATTTTTTTATTGTTTGTTGGCTTTCTAAGTTTAATCATTTATTTGTACCACTATCACTCAGCTGTGTATTAAATTTCATTTAATTATGACGACTCCTTCATGGTGTTGCAATTTTCACAAACTTGAGTCTAATAATAATAATAATAATGAGCACATATTATTAATACACACAAAATAAATTTTTCCACGCATTTTCCCTTTTGTCATAAAAGAAATGGTTCATTTAATATTAGAAGCAAACAATAAAATTTCAAGGAAAATACAAATAATTAATGTCTGTCTCATTCATTTTTAATGCAATTCAAACCTAAATCCCCTTACTTCACATTGGACTATTGCTATTTTGGCATAGATGACCGAATGATTAATGATTGTGAAATAAATGTTAATGAAAACAGTCTTTTTCATTTTGTATGGCAAACTGACCACCTGTAAAAGGTGATTTTGCTGGTTCCGATGATGATCATACTAAGTAGGTTGTACTGCATGTATAATTTTAACTTACATTTTGTAAACGTTTGATTTGGTCTGAAAATTCTTCTTTTGCTGACTCACTCATTCTCAGATTTTCTCGCATATTTTCTAGCTCATCATTGAGGATTCTGTTCTTAAGTTTGAATTCCTCAGCTGTAGACCTAAAAGTAGAAATTTAGTTTAACATACTATAAAGATAAACTATTCCAATTAAAGTTATAAAGAATAGTTAATAAAGTAAATAAAAGGAAAACCAATTTTAAACAACTGAGGTATATTCTGCCGTGCTAAACACAAAAGTCATATTTGTACTTTTTAACAAAATTGTGTTATCGCCACCAGGTAGCTTTTTGAGATGTATTTTAAATAAATACTAAGTTTTAAGTTCATTTGAGAACAGGAAACATTAAAAAAAAAATTCTGAAAAAGTATCATCTGGATCAAATACATGGTGGAGCAAAACTTTAAAGAGTAATATTTCAGTTTGAGTTCGACTGCAGATACCACTTTTGAGCTTAGCAAGGCAGCATTATTACAAAACATATATGTTATTAGAGTTTCTTATAAGTATGGAAAAGAACATACTTTAACTGATCTAACATTGACTGCATAGTAAAAATTTCTTTCTGGTATTTCATTCGTTCCTTTCTTGCACTTTCATACTCTTCACTTAAATTCTGCTGTGATGCTGAATTTCTAGACAAGGAATGACTCAGGCTGTGTACCTACAAAAGGTTTCAGAAAGTTAAAATAATTACATTTCCAACATGCGATGCAATCACCCAACTGTTTTTGAGGTTAATCAAGTTTTATCTCTGTCAAAAAATATTACAGGCAGGCAGTTTACAAAAAGAAACAATCAAATAAATCATTTTTAAAACTGGTGTAATCTTAAATACAATTTAAGACAATTTTTTAAAAATACTGCTATCAAAGTTCTGTATTATTCTGTAATTAAAAAAGCAAATATTTCAAATTTCCCTGAAAACATTAAAAGTAATTTTAAAAAGAGATTAGTTCTCCTGTTGTGGATCTATTGAATTCAGAATATTGTGGAAGAGTGGGATTTAGTCCCTTAGAAAAAACTTACCTTGTCTTTTAACATTTTTTCAGTATCAATATGGTCTTCGATAGTCAAATTCAGCTGTTCTATTGTTGAACATAGATTTTTATTTCTCTCATCACAAGCTTGAAGTTTTTTCTTTCCAGCCTCAATATTTTGTTCCAAAAGCTGTGGAAATTAATAAATACAAAAATTAGTTTCCAACAAATAATTTACTACAAATAACTCTGTATATGTATTTTTACTATAATCAAGTTATGGCACATCAGTGGTTCCCAAAGTGGTCCAATCTTTGCGAATAAATTGAGGTGTTGACATTGAAAAACGTGTAAGTCAAAAAAGTTTCTTCTTCCAAACAGGAAAGATTTCCTTTCTTTCCAAAACAAGTCCTTCCACTTTATCAGTAGCATACATAGACTTAGGTGGGCCCCCTCAAGGTTTGTAAGTGTGTATCCCGCAGAAAAAAATTATATTAATGAAAAAAAAAATGCTTTCAGTGTAAATCATAGGGCTATTTTTTTTTTTTTTGGACTACTGTCGGCCCCGCGTAAACGAATACTGTTGGTTCCAAGAAATATTATTCAATTAAGTGGGGATCTTTAACATTACGTCTATGGCATTGGTTCCGAGATATTTTATTCATATAAGCGGGGTGTTTGTTTATCCGTTACCTGATTAAGCGGGGACAACAGTATGTACCTTCAAACCTTGTGCCCCCGCCCCCCTCATATAACCCTATCAAAACGGTATTTTACAGCCTGTATTCGAACTGAGTACGACGCTCTATCCAACCACACGAATGCATCTTAATTGTTGAAAAAGGCATATCTTACTGCCTGTAGTTGGAGCGCACCCTCACAGAGAAAGAGAAAAGGAGGCAGTTGAGAACTTGATTTTCACCGAGTAGGACATCTGGAACTTGATTCAAAAATCGGAACATTTACTTGTTTTTTCTTTGTGTGTGTGTGTGTTTTAATGTGTAATTAAAATGTGGATGTAATTTAATGTATAATTAATTAGCTGTTTAGTAAACTAAATTCTTTATTAGTAAACGTATGTCTTTATTGGAAATTCCTCCACATGGCATATGTGCCAGTAGACTTCGTCAAACTCTTTGCCGGCCTGGAACAAGAAAGAAGCAAGATAGGAGACCAAGGATAAATTTGGAGGTAGGACGATTCTAACTTATTTTTATGGGAAAGTTGACTCCTTTAGACTTTTTTATCCCGTTCCTGACGGATCACTAATTGATACGTAAAATTAATTTTTCAATGATATTCATTGAAAAAGTATGCAATATAAACAGAAAAAGCGGTTTTTGAAAAATGAAAAAAACTATTTCATATTGTAGGTCTGTTTTTCGACAATAGCCGGCATGATAAGCTTTAAAATGAAGGCTATATTATGGAGTTTGATAAAAGAATAAGGGAGATATCACATAGGGGCAGAAAAACAAGCCAGAAAAATAATATATAAGAGAACTATTTGCGTTTATTTTAGTTTTTTTGTGCACTAAATTACTAAATTTCAACTATGTATTAATTTAAATGAATTGTCTTACCTTTATTTCTAAATTTTTATTATTTAAGGTCTCACGAAGAACAGCAATATCTTTCTCCAAATTTTGATACATCTTAAAATATTTCAAAGCTTTTGATTCAGCAGTTTCTTTTGCTGAACTGACACTCTTTAAATCTTCTTCAAATCTTTTCATCTCATTTATTTTGTCCTGTTATGAAATAAAATGAAAATGATTTAATTAAACATTTCAAAACGCAGAAACCAGTATTCCAAGTCTCAACAAAAGATCTTTACTTCTACTTTCTCTAAGAACGCATTTTGTGACAATTATGTTGTTGATTTGTATCTAGATGTTTAAGTGAAAACTGTCCTTAAAGATAATATCATCTAAGCAATTTTCAGAGCACTAAGAAAACTAGAATATAATTAAATAAGCTACATAAATCTACTGAAAATTAATGCAAAAGGAAAAAATGAATAAAAAATAATTTTAAAATAAATTTAGAAATATTTTGATTTTTATGCATCCAAAAATCATTATTAGTTTATTAATTAATAAGCACACCTAAATTTATTTTTACAACTTATGTGTGTAAAAAAAAAAAGAGAGAGAGAGAGAAAACTATGCTCATTGAATAAAACAGAGGGATTTCAGAAGATCATGAAATATTTTTAATTGGATTCTTCAGTTTATTTACGAAAGCTTTTTATATAGTACACTAGACTTTGCAAAAAATTAAAGTGCCCTTCAACATTCATTGCAGTCTCTGTCTAGACTTTACGCCAACTTGAAAATGAAATACTCGCCTTTACAGGGTTGCCACAGAAAAAATTCATTAAAAAAGTAGCAAAAGTAGCCAAAAAAGTATAAAAAAGTTGCAAAAAAGTAGTCCCAGAATTAAAAAAGTTGCAAAAAAGTAGTCCCCAAAATTGAAAAAGTTTCAAGAAAACAGTATGATCAGATAAATGAAGTAAGAAGTACAGCTGAAAATTTAACATTTGTAAAAAGTCCCCATCTGTTTTGCTGAGGAATTTAAACTGAATGTGCAATTACAAAAAAAAAAAAAAAAAAAAGGTTGCCATAACTTATTAAAAAAGGGAGTGCCCCCCTCCCCCCTGACTACAGTTAATTCTATTCAACTATTTTGATGAGAATACTATGAAAAATCAATATAAGTAAAGCAAATCATAAATAAAATACTGCCAGTAGTTGTTACGAGGATGCAGTAAAGCAACATAATTAGTGTAAAAAATTAAGTGGTCTTTTGTTGCAAGAACTAGTTAAACATTAACTAGGATCTTGAAAGTACAGCAGTACTTTTGCCAGAAACTTGATACTAATTTGATTTTTTTCCTCTGATTTCTTGACTACCCTTTTCCGTTCAGCTTTCTCTTTTTTTTTTTTTTTGCTCACTTTCTTTTATTTCAACATTTTTTAATTTTCTTCCCTAACCTTAACTACTTTTTTTTTTAATTTCACACTGGCGTCCAACTGATATTAGCACTGGATGACTATAATGTAATGCTCCACACAAGACCGTAACCAGATCTTAGTTTTGGGGAGGGTTTCACGAATTTCTCGTGAAATCTATAAAATCAATAAAATGCGATTTCATGTTCTATATTCTGTTGATTTTTGTTACAGTAGAGGTTAAAAGGGCATTAACATGAAAAATGGGAAAAAAAATGACTCATATTTTCAATGAAGAAAAAAAATTTGGATCGATAAGTTTACTCATATACGCGCATTCAAAGGAGTATTTTTCAATTTCTATTTCATGACACTTATAAGATGCGTTAAAAATAGAGTTAAGTACTTAGAAATTTGAAGAATTTTGGAGTTCTTTTAGTGGTATTAAAAATTTGCAGGGAAAGGTGTATTTTTAAGGTATGTTTGCAATAACTACAATAAAAATTACTTCAGAAAAACACTTAATTTGTACAATTATTCAATAATGATAATTTTATTTTTTAATTGCAGTTTCAAAGTAAATAAGAAAATTAAAACAAAACAGAAATAATAATATTTTGAGTGAGAAACTATAAAAAGCATTTTTTTAATAGTTTTGAAAAATTACAGAAGGGGTTGGAACCCTAAAGACCCACCCCCTAACTCCACATATTGGTTCTGCAACATGAGATGGTGTGAGGGAGGACTTGCGATGGCAGTCTGAAGTGAAGAAATAGTGCTCTTAATCATAATGTTAACTAGTACTTTGTTCCTTAAAAAAAAATCCGAAATATAATGCTAATACAGTCGACGCTCGATATAACGACCGTCTCCGTCCTACAGAAAACGGTCTTTATAACAAGTGGTCGCTATAAGAGGTAGAACATAGAGTATATTGGGATACAGTTGGGGGTTTTTTCACAGGTCGCTATATTAGGATGGTCTTTATAACGTGTGGTCGTTATAACGAGCGTCGACTGTATTACAAAACTTGACAACAATGAATCAAAATCATTGATTCAGTACTTTTTGAGGAAAGTGAATTAATCTTGCTTAAAATGATTACAGCTTTTTTTTTTTTAAATTTTTAAATGAAAGTTTCAGTAAAAATAAGAATAAATTTTATTTAATTGTTTTTTTTTAACAAAGCTTTGATGCATACTCAAAAAAAAAAAAAAAAACTCCCAAAAATTGTGCAAAAGGATTCCCATTTTTTGCAAAGTAGAAGACCATACAAATTTACAAATTGCACATAAATGAGCTTTTTAAAATAAAGGAAAACTTTAAACAATACACCTCTGATACCCCCCTGATTAATTTATATCACTTTGTATAATCTTTCTCTATTTAATCATAAATTCTAAAAATATTAATCAATGAGTTACTGTAACTTTCACATATTTCAACTGTTCAACTGGAAAACAGCCCCTTAAAAAAATTAATAAAATAAAAAAAGAAGCTGATTAAGTTTTTATGTGAAAAAACACTTATTGCAAGTGAAAAATTTAACAATTAAAAGCTCATTTGCTAAATATTTAGTACACTTCCCAGAAAAAAGTAATATCAGTCGATAAAAAAAAGTCAAGACTGTAAAAAAAGAGCTATGGATATGCTTTAGTTAGCCTATGTTAGAATAGCTGTCAAATTTTAAAATAACTGAAATTACAAGTTGTGCAAAATTATTGAAATCTCTAACAGCGTAGAATTTTGGGCAAAGCTCGTGCTTGATGTCTGTAACGTAATCAGCTGTTTATTTTTAAAATTCAGTTAAAGGAAAGTCTTAAATAAGTCAGTTTCCTCATTCTACTAAACTTTGGGTCGACTTTTCGACAATATATATCTAATAAATACATCCACCCCCCTTCCTCAGTAGCTATGGCTATGGAGCAAATCACTTTTTACCCAAAAACTAAAGTAGCGAAGAGGTTATTCTAAAATTTAAGTCGTTCCCTGATTGTTATTTTAAAAAATAATAGTAGATCTTCCCATAGTAAAAGGCAAAGGAATGTTCTTTTTAGGTGACAAGGAAATAAGAATAAAAAAGTAATGGGTTTCAAATTAATAAATAAAATCAAACAGGGAGAAAAAAAATCCAGATTTTCGAATGAAAACTTGCTTTGGAAAAAAAAGAAGTCTCCAAAAAAGTAGCTCCAGTGAAAATAAGTTGCTTTTTAGCCTGTTTGTACTCAAAAAAAGTCTCCAAAGCCGCCTAGTGTCAAAAAAAAACAGCAAAAAGTAGCATTTAAGTAGCCTGTGGCAACCCTGCTTTAAGGTATTGAGACAATCAATCGTAAACTAAAAATGAACAATTTGCAGTGAGTGATGCTAAAATTATTTTTACACATAATAGGCATGCAACTGGATTTAAAAACAAATAATTGGCTTGCTGCAAAACATAAGTACATTAATTGAGACCATCATAGTAAAATAAAATATTAGTTGAAGAATACATATTTTGACAATCTAAATTTTACTGTAAGATATTGAAGTTGAAACAAAATTATAATGTATTGTGCTATACTTTCACTATTTTAAGAAACTTTTCATGCTCATCAAATAAAGGTGATTTAGAAAAAAAAAAATACTTTAGGAAAGGCAATCACTATACAAGTAGGCTTATAGCTATAGGTTAGCTTTATTTCATCAGAACTTTGATTACACAAAACTCTTATAACTAAAGCCTCGTTTAATCAAAATTGTATTTGCTGCAATTTTTCAGCAAGTAAACAATATCATTTCAAGGTAACCCGAAGAAACTACTTTTATTGTCCGAACTGAATAGCTTGTGTATTTTATATCTTCTCCCCTCCCCTCTTCCAGTGGACCAGGAAATATCTTGAACCCTACAATTTATTAAATTTTTTTTATGCTTTTAAATTTGAAAGCATTCAAATATGAAAGTAAAATAGTTCTGTATTAAGAAATTTTTTCTTCTTTTCTTGTGCATATTTAAAACCAGCAAAGAACAAAAATTAAATTTACTGCATTATTGATAACACAATAACAGTTGATAACACAGTAACAAGTTTATGGTTAATGTATTATGTCTTATTAAATTTACTTTGCATCTTCTGACTTGTGTGATAGTTACCGAGCATATTGTTGATATTTAAAGTAATATGATTAAACGCATCACATTTAGTAGTTATTTTTAAATATGCAGAGTTAAAACTTCAATGGTATCTTAGCAGCAATTTTAACTATCCTTATTTTATCCAAAAGTAGTTTAGTTCTGATCAATTTAACCAAAGTGAGAGTGTATTTTTCTCTTTTACATTCAAAAGGTTTCCTCCTTACCATCAAATTTTCTTTTTCTTTTTCCAATGCAGATAAACTAAACTCTGTATTCCCAATTTTTTCTGTAAGCCTTCTTTTCTCTCGTTCAAGGGTGCGAATGACTTCCTCATGGTGGTGAATACTGGCTATCTTGGTGGCTAAATCTTTTTCAACATTTTTTTTGTCTGAAAGTAAAGAGCACTATTACAGTACTAAAAACAGGCAACTACCCAGGACAAATAAAAGGTCATTGCTTTCCTTAATGTCAGTCTAATTTCACACAAACTGTAAATATATTAGGTCATCATTAAAAACAATACTAATAAATAAAAACAAAACTGTATTAGATATAAAACTCATGAGTAATATTTCCTGTGGTAAGAAGGAGTTAAGAGCAGAAGAAAACAAATATATAACTTGATTTGTAAGTAATACTGCTAAGCATTGTGAAACTACTTTCACAGGAACATTGATGATTTTGGTTTGTTAACTTCCTCCATTTTCAACCACAAAAAGCATTTAGGTATAAATCAATTTTAACCTACCCAAGGTTAATATTTTATTAATGATAAAAATAGCTATCATGCATGGTCAATATCAAAATCAGAAACAAACTCTATCGTTTTTGCATTACTGAACAAAATTGTTTCATTTCAAACACAAAAATATGCAATACCTTCTAGATCTCTTTTCAACTGGTAAACTTTTGCAATGCACCTACTATGTTCATTTCTCAACTCCTCATCTTGTTTCTGGAGGCCAGAAAACGCATCTTTCAAGTCATCCTGAAAAATATAAATAAATATAACCACTCCATGGTTATCAAGACATTTAAATTGCATAAGAATGCTTCAAATAACAAATATGAACCTGGAATTAACATATACAGTAGTCTTGAAAATCCGAAGCAAAATTGGGGCTCACACGACCTCGGATTATCTAAAAAATTCTTTGCACAGTAGGAACTCAACACTTTTAAGCGACCTAAGAGTGTAAAACAATATCAATTTTAAGTCATTTTTCATATCAAGTTATAATTTCTAAAGCGTATGGTAAAAAATCTATAGCACTCAAAGAATATTTCATGACACTTAACGAGTGTTATTGATACTGACTCTCAATAAATTTTTTCCTTACTTAATTGTATGTACTGAAGAAAATTTTACAATAGCGAGGGATTCAGATTTCTAATTTTTAATACAAATCACACCATAAAATGTCAATAAAGGGCTTTGAATTAGCCGGAACCTCAAAATTTTGAGATTCTGATTTTCAAGATTCTACTGCAGTTTAAAAGACAATTTTATAAACAAAAATACCTTCTCTTTTTCTACAGCATGGAACTTCTCAATCAGATCCATCAATGTCGACTTCAACAACTCTATATCAGAATCCGATATTGTGAGCTGAGCAGCTGTACCAGAGGCAGAGAAATTGAGTCGATGAGGACTGTCTTTTACTGATGATCTAGATCCATTGTGTCCATCCTTCTGTAATGGCCAAGGGCTTAAGAGCAAATTTGACGCACTACTTGAAAATCCACTGTCAGAACCAATGCCGAGGCAAGTCCGGAGGAAGAGGCACAGTGAATACAGCTTATTTTCCACTTCTCTCTTAGAACCTATTAAGGGCATAAGGAATAAAGGCGTATCAGTAATGTCTGTGAATATTTTAACACAGAAAGTACAAAAGTGTTTAGAGATAATGTGTATATAAAATTTAAAAAACAAAGGTTTGAATGAATTTGAATTCATCACATATAAAAATTAAAAATATTTTTAATTAAAACTAAGCTAATTTAAATAGAAATATATTAATTTGATTGTGAAATCTAACACTATGATCATTACTAACAGAAGTAGACAGACGCAACATTGGTAAAGTACAAACTAGTACCTGATTGCAGACATGGGGGTTTCAGGATTTCAAGGGAGCCCATTTTTAATGCAAAAAAGTGTAAGTTTTTGAATGTGAAGTCATCTGAGAAAAGCAACAAGGTGAACAAGAAAGACAATTTAAGTAGCAAAAATTGGAGATAGATTGGCAAAAGAACTAAGACAAAATGAAGCCTAGGGCAGAAATTTATTACATAATGCCCTGTCATGAAAAAACTGTTAAGCGAAATTTCTCAAATAAATCCCACAAGAAATAAATTTCATCATTGTAAATAAAACTCAATATTATAAGCAATTTAATTAGCAATTTGGGAGTGTCATGGAGACACTGAAACACATATTTGCATTCAGTTGCCTATTTTGGCTTATCAATGTTCTGTCTACTGCTATTATTTTGTTACACTAATGCATTTACTCATTTCACATACTATCATCATTTCTAGCATTTTATTAATATTACATGCTAACACCCCACCCCACCTTCCATCCCAGATTATGGAAGTAAAAAGATTGTCAAGTTCGTTTGTTTTTTCACTACAAAAAAAGTTACTGAGCAAAGAAAAATTCTTGCCATCTAGTTAAATCACCTCACAATCCAGCAACACCAAATTACATAAATTAGTATGCAAAAGAGGTTTCGTTTATAACTTAAAATCGTAAATGATATTCACTTAAACACAATCAAATAAAATCGCGCATTTCATAACTCATTACAATATTTTGATGAAAAAATATTACGAGCCGATTTTTTATAGTATTTAAAGATAAAACAAGTGCAAACAGAATTAAATATTTTTTTGAAGGCAACAAAGAATCAGTATGAAAACCAAAATTACCATCTAGTTTGATAACTCTAGATTCTAAAGCTGCAGCTTTTCCTTCCTCAAAGCTTAATCTAGAACGTAAACTCTGTATTTCTTTTGTTGCATCAGCCACGCTTTTTTCCAAGTTAAGTCGGTGCTCCGATAAGTTCTGTTCATTGGACAAACACTCTTCAAGAACAGAATGATGTTGCTCTTCTTGTACTTTCAATTTATGCTCTAATCCAGAGAGTTTTTGTTTGGACTGAGCCATTTCTTTCATAACAGCAACATTGGATGAATTTGACTCCAAAACCTTAAAGCAAAGAAACAAATAATACATCAACAGTAAAGAGTAAATACAAACAATAACTTAAATTTGACTATATTTTACCAACTTGATACGGGGTACAAAGGAGCATAAGAATGCAAATAAAAAATAAAAAAAACGCTACTTTACATAAATAGCACGTAAATAATATTCAAAACACCAATCTGTTTTATGGTAGTGATACATTATAAGCAGCCCTGGTGCGTGCTGCTATCAAGTGATGATTTTAAAGAATGTACTAAATGAAAGTTCTTATATGATTTAAATTTTGCACTAATTTTACCCACCCAAAAAATTATCACATACACCTATTAATTACTTGCTGTATCTAATCTCACTGTTTTCAGTTGCTATAATGCAATCAAAATTTAGTATTTTAATGATGAAAATTATATAATACAGCTGAACCTCATTCATTCAAACATAATTAAAATGAATTACTGCTAGGATGAACTACATTTACAATACCCATCCTATTCTATTAACACAAAATGCTACTTCTTTTTTGCCACACATAAGACGAACAAATTTTAAAGGTTTGTTTGAGTTCATTTTAAGGAGGTTCTATTGTACGAGACACATCAAAAATAACTAAAGAAAAACTGAATTTTCGTACATGATAGCATTCCATATTGGTTAAGTATTGGGTGTGCAAACAGCAGTATTTATGACACATTCATTTTGGATATTTGATATAGAATATGATGCATTGCAATAAAAGAAAATTTATAAATCATACTTTTAAAACTAACTTTTTTGTCTGTTTCATTTAAAAGTTCAAGGATCATTTTCTTTCTTTTCGATCAAACAACTATGTTTTAGAACATATCTAGAAATCAATTTGACTTGATTGATAAATAGTTTTTGCAATTTTTATCAGGATTTGCTACTATGAGTCTGAGTCGGAATTATTTTGGGATAAGGACTCGGGGGGTCAGGAACTTCAAAACTCCAAATTCAGAATGTCATTTCCCTTTGCAATTATATTTCATTCTTATTCAGGGCTTTATATTTCTTCAGGGCTTTTTCATCAGAGTTTAAGTCGTGGTCTTGGACTGATTTTGGGGTAACAGAGTCAGAGTTGGAAGATCTAAAATTCTAAGAGTTTGAATCAGTCATTTTTCCTATAAATTTGCAGCCCTGGTTTTTATGCAAAATGTATAGGGATCAATGATAAAAAGTATATTTGTAGTTAAATATGTAATTACTATTTACCTTTTGTTTCAGAGAAACAATTTCTCTTTTAAGCTCTTCTTCTTTTTCCTCTTGTCTTCCATGCAAAATACTTAGCTCTGTAATTTCATACTCCTTTGAATTTAAATCCTGTTCTAAAAGCTGTATTTTTCTTTGCAGGTTTTGAAGATCTCTTTTCATTTCTTGGCGGGATTTTTCTACATCCTTTAAGGTATTCTTAAAGTCATTAACTTGAGACTGTAATCTATTGTTAACGCTAAGAAGATCTGAAATGTTTAAAATATCTTAATATATTTAGTATGAGTACGATATAATTGTCTCTATATATTAAAAAGGCAGCATCAAAGCAATTGTGACAAGATGTCTGTGGCAGGCCCACGTCTGAGTGACCAAATAGTACCTACAGTAATGAAATTTGGTACAAAATTACTTTGAACCCCGAGGGTTTGCACCTTAGAGTATTTTTCTATAATTAGTTTTTCATGAGGATATTTTTAGCTAAAATTTACGAAAATTGCTTATTAAAGGGATGAAGTATTGACCACACCCCTTAACATTCCACGTCATTTGAAAGAGAATTTTTTTTGCATCAGATTATGCTTGTTCCAGTTTTCTCAATTGATTAGAGCAGATATAGGGGTTTTCATTTTAGCGAAAGTACTAGGCTAAACTCAATTCAAGCTCAGAAAGGACAAAATGTTACTGGACTACTACAAATTTTAATAGGAGTTTTCGAACATACAAAATGGACATTTCCCTATTTTAGAAATCCCTTAGCACCTATAGAAGGTCAATTTTAAGAGAAAAAAATGAAATGTTAATCCTTTCAATAAGTTAATACATGACAGCTCACTTTCAACTCTGTAGAGAGATTTATTGCTAACAAATGCAAAATGTTGTGTGATCTTGAATTAAAATTTTTGTTAAGAAGATTTTACTTTTGCTAAGCTGTAACTACAAATGCTATATATCAACAACTTTAACACTTTAACTATTTAACAATAAAAAAAAAGAAGAAATAGAAGTTTTGAAGAAGCAAACAAGAGATGGATTGATAATGTGAAATACAACAAGAAGTTCTGTCAAGAACTAAACGAGCCTACTTTCCCGTACATCGACATCGGCATTGTAGCATCTGATCAATATTCTCTTGATTATCTGAAACTAAAAATTATGTCAAACATATCTTTATAGCACTTAAAGCTGATTTCTGAAAGCAAAATATACCCCTCTCATCAGATAAAATAGACACGTAAAAAGTAAATAAACGAGTCAATAAAGTTTTGTCGCACCTTTTAAAGAATGTAACTGTTATAGTTCCTCCGTAGAAAAATTCCACAATCGTTTTCAAAAGAAAAAAAAATAAATAAATAAAATAAAAGTACAAAGAACTTCAAAACACATTTTATCAAAGAAAGAAAAAAAACTTGTTCGTTAATAAAATGTCTTGAATTTCATTTTTAATCCGTTGCCAGTTGTTAAATATAAATAAGGAATAAAATGCTCTCGTGAATGAAAAATTTTTGTTAACAAAAAAAAAATTGTCTGATAAAAAAAATAATAATAAATTAAAAAAACAAATAAATAAATAAACAAAAAATAGTCTGCCCAGTCAGTCATTTTTTCTGAGCCTGCATTTCCGCCATGTTCGCGGAGTCGGAGTCGGAATCAGAGTCCTCACAGAAGATTATTCAGAAAAGTACTTTACAATACATTATTTATCAAAACCATTTTCTTACAAAGTTAGTTTGAAGGAAATCCGCCTTGAAGTTCAGAATCAACATTTAATTTAAATTTCTCCGTAGGCGCTCATGTTAAAATTTTTTCTGAACGGTTCATCATTGAACGAAAAATGGTTCAAATTGAAAAGTGAAATATAGGAATGAGCCTCTCCGAGATCTTTCGAACAAAAAAAGTTTATTCAATTCGGACAGTTCACTTAAAAGTTATTATGTGGGGAAAGGTTGTTTGAACGGTTCAATGTTGAACAAAAAAAAATGTTCAAATTGAAAATTTAAATACGGTAATGAAGCATCCTTGCCGAGACCTTTTGAACAAAAAAAAGTTTGTTTAAATCGGACTGTTCATTCAAAAGTTATTAGGTGTGAGAGCTTGTTTGAACGGTTCAATGTTGAAAGGAAAATTGTTCAAATCGGAAATTTAAAAACGGGGATGAAGTATCCTTGCCGAGATCTTTCGAACAAAAAAAAGTTTGTTTAAATCGGACAGTTCACTCAAAAGTTATTAGGGGTGAGAGCTTGTTTGAACGGTTCAATGTCAAACGAAAAATTGTTCAAATCGAAAATGTAGATACGGGAATGAAGTACCCTTGAAAAGATCTTTCGAACAAAAAAAAGTTTTTTCAAATCGGACTGTTAACTAAAAAGTTAATATCGCCGGCCAGGTTGTTTGAACGGTTTAAAGTTGCACCAAAAATTGTTCAAATCGAAAAATCAAATATGGGAATGAGCTGTACTCGCCGAGATCTTTCCAACAAAAAAAAGTTTGTCCAAATCGGAATGTTCATTCAAAAGTTATTAGGAGGGGGGGACAGACAGACCGACCGACTGACAGACACACAAATTCCCCATCTCAATACCCTACTTTCAAATTTTTAATTTTTCGACATTTATTTCATTTTTTTGTTTCTTTTTGACTTTTTTTTTACTTGGCGATATTTTTTTTACTTGGCGATATTTTTTTGGACTTGGCTTTATTTTTTGGACTTGGCGACATTTTTTAGATGCATTAAGCCAATTTTAATGCTTTTATCGTCTCTTTTATTTTTAACGGGAAAGTAGGCTAAAAATGGACCATAAGAAATAGAAAACCACCACTAAGTAGACAAAGGCCCTAAATGGACAACATATATAAAGAGAACAAAATAAGTATCACAGAATATAATTTTCTTATTCACGTTTTACATTGTATAAAATGAAACACAAAATGAAAGAAGTAAAATTAAATCTAAATAATAAATAAACATAGTCTAAAAGAGATTGTATTTTCACATCAGTGACTCATAGCAAAAAATAGTTAAAACATGACAAATATATGGAAAAAAACTCATAATTAAAACAAATAAAAAAATACTGATGAAGAAAATAATAACACACCATTCATTTCTAGTTTGGTTTCTCCTATTTGACGCTTAAACTCCATATTTTCTGTTTGAGTAACTTTCAAACGGCTTTTACAGTCTTCCAGGGATTTATTAATGACTTCATTCAAACTCTTTTCATCAAGTAATTGATTTTGAAGGAGTGCAATTTTGTCTTCCAGTTGAACCCGAGAATTTTTTTCTAGACAATCACAGAAAAGTTAAATAACTGATTATTTAAAAACAGGATTTTAGAAAATAGACAAATGAAAACACACAGCATACTATAATCTTCATGCATAAATAATTGTGCTGGTAATTAGCAATACCAGCATAGTATATTGTTATTATTACAATTAAACAACATAACATACTATACCAAAATATGATTTTTATGCCAGTAATTATGGAAATAAAACATTTTTAAAATGATCTTGTGATTAAATTCCTTTACTCAAATAATGAAGTACAGAAATATGAGGGGTTGGAAATGTTAACAAACATTTAGTAAAATAAATAAATACGGAGCATATGCAGGAGATGCTCTATGTCTGTCAACTACTCAAATGTAACCCTTTGGATCTTCAGAGACTATAAATCTGTTTCTCTCAGAAGAGATTTTGTGTACAGTTAAAATTTAAGACAAGACTTAAACATTTTCCCTTTCTTGAAAGTGAATAAAAATTTCTCTCATGTATGCCACACCAGATACAACATTAAAATCTCTCTTGCCACTCAAAGTTTTATTAGTTTTGATTTAGTAAATTAACTCTTTATGCCCTAAAAATACTAAGTACCGCTTACATTAATTTAGTATTATTAATCCAATATGCCTGGAACCCTGTTGGTACTTGCAAGTGCCATTCCTTGTACTTGGCTGAAACCGACAGTTGGTGCCAGCGATCAGAAGCAGTTTTCTTAGCATTTAGTACTGGACTGACTCTAGGGACTGACCCCCAAATGATTGTCAAAATTTTTAATTATATTTGATGTATTTTCAACTAAGAAAAAAAACTTTAAAATTCATTTCCAAATTAATTTAGGGCATTATGGGTAAAGGAGTTTCTAAAAGAGAAAGAGAGAGAGTAGTAGTATTTCATTATACTCGGTTACTTTAAAATAGGCATATCAAGTTTAGAAATTTTGCGTCGTCTCCATGGAAACTGTATGAAGGAAAACAGCTCTGGTCTTTTTTGTATGCACTGCTGTTGAGGCATTTCATTTATTTTATGTTTACCGGATTGAGCTTAACCAAGGCTACACTAGATAGCGTTTTATACAGGCTTCTTCATTACTCAAAACATCAATGGTAAAGATTTGCCCGCTAGAGAGCGCTGAACAACGACCTCCCAAATGTTTGTTTACATTTATTAGCATGTTGTTTCCGCTGTAAAAAGTGACGTTTATCCTATCTTTTAGGGTTAAAAAATATTGATGTAGTTAACTGAAGTGGAGTACAGAGTGAATTGATGCCGAAGGCCCTCTTAGTACTGCTTTTTAGGGGAAATAAATTCCCTTTTCAGGTAAAGTTGGTCGCAACTCATGATTCAGTCATACGACATTCATTCATTGTTTACTTTCTTCGAATTAGCAACATATAGCAATGGCGTTCAATTTTGACATCTCTGCATTAATAAAATATACGCTTTTCTTCGCAGCCGATAAATAAAAATGTAGCAATGAAATAATATTGTTCTATTTACTATTTTGTTTCATTACTGTTGCTCACACGATCTTAATTGCTACGCAAAAGCTCAGATGTTCATTTTGATAGCGTTGACCCATCAGAGCGATAAATGGCGAATCTATTCGTAGAGACATTTCATTTTGATGCCCCAGAATGAAATGTACACTAATGAAGCGATGGTGTTCAACGGAAAGACGATTGACAACAAAACATATTAATTTCTTTAGTAAAAACGAAATGAGCATATATAATCGTTTGGTACTAAAGAGCAATACAAGTACGAAAAAAATAAACAAAACTACAATATTACGACGACCAACTGTAAAATTTTGTTTTCATTTACACAACATTAAAAGGTAATGTTCTTTTTATGTTAAATTTCACACATTGATAATATTTCGATAATTGGGAATCTGCTGTGGTTGCCAAATTTTTGGCGATAATTACTTTATTTTGTTGCTCTTTAGTTTATGTTTGCGAAGGAAGTATATTTCCCTCGCTCATAAATTGGACACAAAGATTTAACGCCAATAGTGAAAGATAACCAGACTTCCAATCACCGAAATCTTCCCTTTTTTGTTTCTAATTTCACACATAAGTTTAATACTTGAAAGTAAAATAATGGGCCAACTGAAAAAAAGCTGCGAAATAATGTGAGAATTCTTATTAAAAAACTCGCCAAATCAACTTCAAAAGCTCCATTAGCATGTAACATAACAAGTTTAATAAATATATCGAGCCATTATTATCATTGAAATTTAAATTAAAATGCAAAATAAGAGAAAAGAAGACGATGCAAGCTTAAAATTTTAATCTTCGCTTAGGTGGTAAGAAAATACATCGCCAAGTTAAAAAACGTACCTATAACTGAAACGTACATACTACCAAAGATCTCGGTTATTGAAATATTCTCAAAAGCTTTACGGAGAACTTCCATTAAAATGTAAAAAAATCGCCAAATAAATTAATTTGACCATCTAAACTCATCAAAAGTTTTGATGGAACTATCGTTCCAAAATCGCCATTTATCGCTCTGCGGTGCCAGTGTCGTTTCATAGTTAATTAATAATTAGAATCAATTAAAATGAAAAATAATTCACTAACTAATTAAAATAAGCCGTTAAAATGCAGAATAAACCAACAAATCGAACGAGCTATTAAATAACGTTAAAATACACTAAAATAGAATTGAATGCCAAATTGTAAAATGGTCGCCAACAAATTAACTTTTAATTTTGTCTTTTATTATTTGATTTGTAGAAATGTTAGTTACCATAAAATTCGATAGATGTCGCTGGAAAAGGACGTCCGTTTTTATCCCAAGGATTTTGATCAAATGAAGAAGCCTGTATAAAACGCTATCTAGTGTAGCCTTGGTTTAACGCTTTTATGTATATCCTCATGTCTCAGTTATTTCTCAACATTTTCTAAAAAATCTAGTCATACATTAAAACAGCAAAAATTTCTAAGAAAAAGTTGTGATTTATTAACGTTGATTTTTCAATAGAATAATAGCTTACGCGTGAAGAAATTTTACCCGTTTGCCTTCAGCCATTGTTGCAAAAGCTAAGTGGGGGAAAAGTCCATATCGCCGTAACCATGACAAAAATCGAGGGAAAAGTGCGGAGAGTGAAATTAATTTTATTTTGAGCCGCCAGCTCCCGTTACACAGGGTATAATGTACAGCAAGGAGCTTTAAGCAAATTGGAAAATTTTAACTACAGTCAAACCTTGTTCAGACATGTGACACACTGATGGAAAAAAATACTGAAATGCTACGGCATCATGATTATCTATCGTAAGTCAAAAAAAAAAAAAGATATAACAAATGTATATTACGACAATGTATTAAAAAACATTAATGTTTCACCCCCCCCCCCAAAAAAAAGCAGAATTTGAGCTTTTAAATGTGAGAATATTGAGTAATTTAACTTACACCTTTCATAATTTACTTTTACTTTAAGTGCTTACAATTAGGGTTTAATACATACAAAAAGTACAGTAGCCATACTTTTTCAGAACTCATATAAATGAGAAAAATGCATTCATTCAAATTTTGTAACAGATCAGAGATGCCACTCTCATACCAAAGCTTTCAGTAGAATCACATAAATTTTCAGTAGTTCATATTACCTAAGAGATAACGATGCAATGCTATTTAAAAGTCTAATGTATGGTGCACCCGAATATTAAAAATGAAATAATGAACATTTATGCTGTCTTTTTTTTCCATGAAGAAAATTTATAATTTCAGAATAAGACCAGGTTATAATGTGTTCACTATAATTTGCCAGTGTTTTTCTGTGAATGCAAAATGTATATTCTGTGAATGCAAAATGTATACTACGCCCTTCTTTTCTCTCCCCCCCCCCCCAAGAAAAAGTTATATATTTTTTTTCCCAATTACAGTTTTTACACGTTTTTTTCGCCCTCGAGAGAAAAGCTGCCTGCATTTTGAATTAAATAAAAAAATGAAAAGTCAAGTAAGCACTTTTTCTTTAACAGTTTGGCGTTTTCCTAAAAACCATTAGAAACCAATAAATTGGTATAGCTAAAATTTGAGTTAAAAAATAAATAAATAGTTAAAATAAAATGGACAATGAGTATATTTAAGGTAGCAGAGTATAAAAATAACTTCAGAAAATCAAAATAATCGAAGTATTTACAGGATGCAAAAGGATTGAAGTCTTAACAATGGCACGCCATTTTCGGCGAAGCACGTGCTCAATGTTGGAATGTCAACCAATTCTTTTTTTTTTTTTTTTTTTTCAAGTTATACAAACTCCATTACACATGTATTTCTCTCCCTGACATTTCTAAAAAAAGACCATAGAAGTAAAAAATAAGAAAATTGTTCGAATTTTAATCTACCAGACAAATCTAAATTTTGTTAAAAGAAAATCATTAAGATCCCAGTAAAAAAGTAATTTTCAGAAAAGCTCATGTTTAATAAATTAAAGAGAATCGCTACTTAACAAAAACATCGTGACGTTAGCCCATGAAAAACGAGCTAGATAAAACGTCACAGCCTACTTGGCGAATTAGAGGAGATCGCTGACTGCTTGTGAGCTCTTATTGGCTCCGCTCGTAGTGACGTCAGTGCCAAGTTAAGTAGCTGATAACGTAATTCACTTCCAGTAGCGATTGCAATGGTGCTTCACTTGAATTCCTGCCAAAATTGTTTTAAAAGTTAAGGAAAAAGATAAGGCGGCGCCCAACCGCGAATTTTCGACGATTGCCGATTATTCGCCTTTATGAAACTTCTTGGATTTTTTTTTTTTTTTTTTTTTTAATTTTCGCTTTGAAAAACGGCTTCCAAATTCGAAATTTCGACGATTGCAGATTTTTCGGTGGGCAAAATTTTTTGCGCGAGCATGATCATGAACGTTCGAAGATCGCCGATTTTTCGGCGCACTTTCTGTCGAACTTGATACTTTTAGAGTGTTCAAGGACATTTAAAATTTTCAAGGACCTCATACGACTTTCAAGTACTTTCCTGGACCCTTGAAAGTCCAAATGAAACTCAAAGACTTTTCAAAGCCGCGGAAACCCTGTCCATAGTCCATTATTGCAGAAGAAAGTTACACCTTGCTGTGCACATATTGACATCAAACAGCAGCCGCGCAAAACACGTACAAAGCCTAATCCGATCAGCACAGGGTTGCTGTAAATATCACTCCACGTGCTGAGAAAGGGAACATTCCAGTTAGAACCGGATGCTTATGCTTTCTTTTTTTTTTCTACTTGGCAGTCTGATACATTGCAGTCTTCCACAATTGGCGGTAATAGCTTATTTCGGTAATCGCCAAAAGTTATTTTTTTATATAATCGCGCGAAGTGTCGATGTCGCAATCCGTAGAAAATCGGGCCTTTTCCGTAATCCGTAGTCGATTCCGTTTTTCCGAAAAAACTGCGATCAATCCGTAGCATTTGGCATATCTGTCGTAAATAATAGAACTTCACGTGGTTGATCCTTTTGCTTACGATTCAGCGCCTAATTCACCACCTGACTGAATAGGGTTAAATTCTAGATAGCCCACCTCTTGGCGACATTGTGAAATCTCGCCGAGTTAGCGATTATTAATTAATACGAACCAAGTTTGTTCCTGAAACCAAATTCGGCGATTTTCGGCCGAAATTTGAAAACGTCGCCAAGAGGCGGGCTATTCTAGGATAGTCCAATCATAGCACGGAGAACGCTGTATGCGCAAATCGATGCGTAGTACACATCACCAACTAGGTTGGAATCGCGTTAAACCAATCACAGAGCAGGAAATGCTGTAATCCGTTGGTTAAGTAGCCGATCAAACGATGATGCGTAGTAAAGCTTTTCACCGAAACGAAGTTAAAACTTTTCAAAATAACCGAAAATACGGAATTCCGTCAAAATACGGAAAAATCACATGTCTGCTTGTTTAAGCCAAAATCCTTGGGTTAGAATAATTATTTCATTTTAACCAATTACATCTTAGGCTGTACGCAACCAGTTTATACATTGCTGAAATTAACATAATGTAACTCACATACCAACAACTAGATTGGAAGGCTGCAGGGAGCAAGTGCTTGCTAACTAACTTCAAAGAGACCAAGCAGCCAAAAATATGAAATGAAAGAAAGGGAGGGTTAAGCAAACCAAGCAATGCGATCAGAGGTATGTTGTACTAGAAACAAAGCATATTGGCTCCTCGAATCAATTTTATACAAGCAGTGGCGCACCCACGTGGGGAGCTAAGGGGCTTAAACCCCTCAAAGAAACATGAAACAAACCACCTTAACAAGAACAAAGCAAACTTTTTAGTAGATTTATACAAGTATGCAACATTCTCGAGCAAGGGTTTGTCCCTTTCACCCCCTCCTACCTTAACAATTCAAAAAAAATTAATTTTTAAGACTTCAATTTAGAAACATTTTTGGGGCAGTTCTCCTGAGCCATCCAACTTTCTATTCTGACGTTACAAAGAGTTCCCTAAAAGTACATTTTTAAAATTTCTAATATGTTGCATACTTGCAAATTTCGTGACAGGGAGTGGCGGGTGGGGGTGTCTTTAAAGTGTTATTAATGTTGCCTTTCACTTCACTGCTAATTCGGCTTTCAACCCCTTCCAAGAAACAATCCTGGGCGCGCCACTGCATACAAGTCTATTTTACCAGTCATTCAACATTACTGGACTGAGTTGATACAAAAATGAAGTACAAAAATAAAGACATTTTTAAACTTTGAATAGGTTCCCACCAATAAGAAAAAAGTATTAAAATACCATTTTTTGACAAAGAACTAATTTCATCTAATTCTTCAGCAATTTTATTCTTTTCATGTTCAGAATTCTTTAATTCAATCTCCAAGTTTTGCAAACCTTGAACAGCAGCTTCCTTCTGCTGTTTTAGATCTTGAACCTGATTTTCTAGATCTTTAATAGCTTTAGAATGTTCCAATCTGCAATTGAATAAAATATTTTTTTCAAGCCTTTTTCTTTTTTTTAAACCTCACTTGGGTTGAAATCATTCTACTGCATATTATATTTCATCTTAAAATGCATTAAAAAGAAAAAAAAAATCTCAATACACAAATGCTAATTGAACCTGCAAAATAACATATAAGATATCGTTTTCTATTGTTTAGAAATCAGAACTATGAAAATATATATATATATATATATGCAATGCTTTTCACACTCCTTTGCATTTCATTTATTTTTATTAAGTTACAAAATATAAGCACCCATTTACGAGTCTATTAAAATTTTAACTTTAGCACCCAAAACAACACGAAAATGCATTAAGAATTTTCAGGAGTCAAAACCCTTCAGGAGTTCCTTTTATGTCAAAACATATGGTTTGTATAAATTGCTAGTTACATGTTTGAAGCATTTAATATCAAAACTAGCAACCCATCCTTAAAAATGTTACATGACAGACAAAAAACACTTCCGCGTTCTGGACACTAGATTTTACGAAAGATTCTATTTATGTTTGAAAATAATTTAGTGAACAGTTTCATTTTTGTTCTCTTTTTTTAAACTGACAGTATTTTTTAATTATGCACCGTTAAAAATAATTTGAATTATGCTGGTTTCGAAGAAAATTAGCACAATACTTCAAAATAATAGGAAAATAATCCTTCAAAATAATGCTAGTAATATTTTTATTTAAAAAAAATCCATTCAAATTCCTATTAAATTTGTGTGACTTCTCACTTTCATGCCATGTACTAGCTGTACAATCAAATATGTGAGTTGATGAAGCAATTTTTTAAAACAATATTGCTGATGTTACCCATACGTTTATACAGTGGCAATATGGTAAAAAAATGGATGACACTGGTTTTGATGTGGTTTAATAAAGTGATTAAGAGGGATTCATTTCAAATCACTTTGTGGGATTGTGCAGCACATAGACAAAAAAAAATACTCAATTGTGGAAAAAACCCACACACATATGTGAAAATTCATGGATAGAGATGGCTTTGATACTAACCAATCCATTTTTGCCACTAAAAATGCAATTTGAATAACTATCCTCTTGAACAGACTAAACAAGCATACTGAAATTAATTCGTATATTAAATCAGTATTAAAAACAGGTACAGCACATTAAAAAGAAAAAAAATGTTTTTGAGATCTCTAATTCAAATTATGTTTTCGCAATGATGAATAAAAATGGTATATGTGTGTAGGCAGTTGGGTGTGCTATTTTGCCACAATGTCCTGTATGGTGGTGCAGCGGACAGTTGCAGACTGCGCCACTACATGCTGCATGGGAAAGTGAGCAGGTCCCTATTGGTGGAGCACTGGGACGCGAGACATTGACAGAATGCCAATTTGAAAGAGGGACTACACGACATTTAAGGTCCAAAAATAAAACATATAGCAGTTTGTTGTTGCAGGAAAAGAATACACACACATATAAATAATAAGTTTTCTTTTTTGTCAACACAAAACATTGTTGGCATAAAATGAGGCCTGGCCATAATACATTAGGATGCAAACTAATCAAGCTATTCATGTGAAAAAAATTTGAGAAAAAGTCTGAATCAGACAATTTGTCACTTCCCCCTTTTCTTCCAGTACTTGTTGTGAAGGCTTACAAAATGTTTTTTCAGTAAAAGCAAATTTCAGGTATCTATTACATTTCACATGGTTTTTACTAATTGATTTTCGTTTTTTCGTTTAAAACTTAGTGACGCAAAGATATACAAAAAAAAAAAAACTATAGGAATTATTGAAATAGCCTTTTGATGATAAGCTTAAATACGAGGGTTTATGAAGTAATTGCTATGAGGATCTAGAGACTTTTATTTATTCAATATGTCTATTTGTCTTTTTTAAAGATGAATTTAACTGATTTCTTCTAATAGTTTAAATTTAGATTTAAAGCCTGCAATATCATAATCGCACATAGGTAAAGTGAAGATAATTCTTACAGCATGTTATTGATTTCATCTTTCAAATTTTGTTGAGCTTGCAACTTCTCCTGCAAAACTTTTTGTTTCTCTCTGTCTGCAACAGTGACTCTTTCTTCTAAAGCACCCACGATGACCTCTTTTTCATTTAATTCAGTTTTCAGACCAATGATTGAGCGTTCCAACGCTTCTATTTGAAGTTTGTGATCTACGTCAATCTAAAAAAAACAAACATTTTAAACAAACCAATGCTAGTCAAAATTCTTTAACAAAACATGTGGAGGGAGGAAACAGACGTTGTGCAATGCATTTTGCGAATAAAAAATATGGATAAATAAATAAATTATACCACTTTATTTATCTGAGTGAGTAATATTTTTAAAGCAATGAATAACATCTTCAAACACATTTATTGGTTCTTTTAAAACTGGCAAATTTTTAAGAGTAACAAGGAAGAGAGATTTTTCCTTTCACTGAATGATACTTTTAATAATGAAAGGATGAAAAAAAATCTTACAGTACATTTGGAAAATAAGTGATGGTTAGGGGGGAAAAGTAAGTTATATTTAAAGTTAAGCTAGTAACAACATAAGAAATTGTGTGTAGGGGGGGGGGGACTTCGAGCAAAAACTTGATTTTTGGTTGTAATGATAATTACTAACTACAAGTTAATTTATGAAGAAGATATGTATTTATACATCATGCAAAAATTACAACTAATATGTGGATTTTTTTTTCTGGACAGGTACAAAGCATTCTATGATATTTTCAGTTTTTATGCTTTTTGATTTTTCTCCTAGCAGAATGCATATTCATATTAAAATATATATATATATATATATATATATATATATATATATATATATATATATATATATATATATATATATATATATATATATATATATATATATATAAGAGCCCCTCCGGAGTTCTCTCATTGTGAAAGTAACAGCATAGAAAATTGGTTCGAACTTGGAAAAAAACAGAAGATGGAAGACATCCCCAGAAATTTTTTGACTACAAGCACATTACCTACATTGACCTACAAGCACATCATATAGGTTTGGTTCCCATCACATAATTTTAACTGTACCTCAGCTTAAGAAACAAAAATCAGACAATTTAAAAAGTGCTTCAAAAAATGTTAGTAAAATTCAAGGCTGTTGCAATTACATAACATTCTATAATCAAATCAGTTACAAGAGAAATATATACTAGAAATTTTTTATCTAATTATGTTCTCATAACAATGTTGGTACAGAAACTTTAATTTGTTTGGTTGTGAAAACAGAAATGCACAACCATTTCCAAAAAACATAAAACTTCCTGCATTAATAATAAAACAAAAAAATAAATAAATAAAATAAATAAATAAATAAAGAGAAAAAGAAAAGAAATCATATTGTAACAAAAATTAAAGACCAACCCTTTTCTTTTCTTCTTCCAGGAGCTGCAATTTCTCCTCATGCTCATTTTCAAGCAAACTAAATTTCTTTTTCAAAGCTGCAATTTCTTCTTGATGGCTGCTTTGCACTTCATCAAGTCTCTTTTGTTGGCTGTCAAAGCATTCGTCAACAACCGACACTAATCTGCCGCGCAAAGCTTCCTAAAATGATAGTTCCAATTGATTAATAAGCATATAAAATTGAATTCAGTAACATGGGAGATGTGAACAACATAAGTAGCTGCTGGTAATATTCTTCACCACAGTGCAGTAGGTAACAACGTTTTTAAGTACAGGAGCCCAGTATACGAGGTGTGGCTATAAAATAACGGGACTGATATTGTAAAATTTTTTATTTTCATTTTATACATAATTACTTATTATCACCTTCAATATACACCCCTTCTCTATCCCTGCAACGCTCCATGCGAATTTTCCATTGTTCGAAACAGTGCTGGAAGTCATCTTCTGTCAACTCTTTCAGGACTCTTGCCGCTTTTTCTTGAACAGCTTCTACAGATTCAAATCTCGTACCTTTCAATGCAGATTTCACCTTAGGGAAAAGATAAAAGTCACATGGTGCTAGGTCTGGCGAGTAAGGTGGATGTTCTAACACTGGGATGTTGTACTTGGCCATAAACCGCTTAACAGACAACGCTGAATGAGCTGGCGCATTGTCTTGGTGCAAAACCCATGATTTGTCCTTCCACATTTCGGGTCGTTTTTTTCTTACTCTTTCACGTAGTTTATGAAGCACCTCAAGGTAGTAATGTTGATTAATTGTTTGACCTTCAGGAACCCAGTGAAGGTACACAATCCCATGAATATCGAAAAAAACAATCATCATTGATTTAAATTTTGACTTGCTCATTCTTGCTTTTTTGGCTCTCGGTGAAGTTGGGGTCTTCCAATGCATGGATTGGCGCTTTGTTTCTGGATCGTAGGTAAAAAACCATGATTCATCACATGTTATTATCCTTTGCAATAAATTTGGATCATTTTCAATGGCATTCAACGTGTCAGTACAAACATTTTTGCGAGCTGCTTGTTGTTCAATCGAGAGAATTTTTGGTACCATTTTTGCACACACTTTTCGCATGTTCAAATTGTCATGTAAAATTTGCCGTACACATTCTTTATCAATGCCTACAGATTCAGCAACTGCACGAATACTTAATCGACGGTCACACCGAATCAAATTAGCAACTTTTTCAACATTGCCATCCGTTTTTGATGTTGAAGGACGACCTGGCCGCGAATCATCTTCAACGTCTTGTCGACCATCTTGAAAACGCTTAAACCATTCAAAAACACGAGTCCGCGATAAACATTCACTGCCATACACTTCTTTTAGTAAATTATAGGTTTCGGTAGCGGTTTTTCCAAGTTTAAAGTGAAATTTAATAACAATTCGTTGTTCTATTATTACGCTAACCATTTTTCCGGCAAAACAAAATAACAACACTAAGGTAAATGAAGGTTATGACTCAACGATGTTGTTTACAGAAACGAGACTAACTGCATTCTGAAGAGTAGGTTTCAAACTAAACAGCTGTTGGTCATTTTTTGTTGACGCATGCGCACTCGTTCCACTGTAGCGTCAGTCCCGTTATTTAATAGCCACACCTCGTATATATGCTGCCAGCCCCGCTTAAACGAATACTGTCGGTTCGAAGAAATATTATTCGATTAAACAGGGTATTCGATTAAGCAGGGAGCTTTAACACGTCTATGGCATCGGTTCCAAGGTATTTTATTCATATAAGCTGGGTTTTCGTTTATCCGTTACCCGATTAAGCGGGGAAGACAGTGTATATATATATATATATATATATACCCCAAAGCAGAATACTTTGTGATGTTCTGCAAGTACTATAAGCACTGTACAGTACACGTAGAAACATGACCGTTTTCAGAAACCATGATCCTGAAATCAGAATGAACCATTCAATAAAACCATTCACTATGTCTGCCCATCCAAACATCAAAGAGCTCCAAATGCATCGACACCGCATCAGGAGCAATGTTTTCTCTCTGAATAACAGCACATGGCTAATAACGAGACCAAGTCTCAGAGGCAGGACGCTTAAGGGGCATAAAACAGGTGTAGTCAAACATAATTTTCTGCAAAATATCTTTTTCCTAAACATGTAATTTTGTGCTAACTCCGCAGATTTTGTCCAGCTTGATCTAAATTTAGAGTTCCTGCAAATGTCACAATATATATATATATATATATATATATATATTAGAGATGGAACGAAGCTTCGGCCATTTTGCCGAATCTTCGGTCTGGCCGAAGCACGAGTTGTGATTCGGCCGCTTCGGCCTGAAATTTATGCAGCAAATTTTCTGTTACAATTATTATCATAAAAGATAGTCTTTTTAACTCAAAACTGTTCCTCATGATAAAGCATAATAGAAATTTATATTCAATTAAAAATATGTGCGTATTGAACATTTGAAGCCAGAATGCATTCAATAATTAATAAAATATTTATTAACAATATGTTCTTTTAAATATTACATTTCGTTATACAGTCGAACCTCCATATATCGAACTTCCATATATCGAAATTTTCCATATATCGAACTTCTAGCAAATTCAGATGTTCATTACATAGAAAAACTGTTTCTATATATCGAAAAAATCTCCATATATCGAATTTTTTTGGAAGCGTAATTGGAGATTTTATTCCGCTTTTAGACATTTTACCTCACGAAAGATGAAAGTCAGGAGAAAAGGGAAGGTCAGAAAAGGTCACTGCAAACCCCACTGTCAGCTGTAGATAAACTGTGGACCCCTCTGGAGTGGACAAACACGTTGTTTGTCCATTCTGGAATTCCTGGATTATCCCCTCCCCTGTCGTTTTCGAATTTTGGATGCAACCTGTCCTGTAGCAAAACCAGTTTCTATCTACCCCTTTTGTTTGGTGGTGATTCCTCTCTCTCCATGATTAGTTTCAGCGAAAATTGTTTTAACTAGTGCTGTGCCAATTCAATTTGATTTTGTTTTCCCTCTCGATTTACAATGTCAAAAAGAAAATGCCTTAGTGTTGCAGATAAAGTGGATTTGTTAAAGGACGTAGATAGTGGTATGAAAAAGAAAGACAATTAATTCTTAACTTTCATCAAATATGATTAGCGTATATATTAGTAATGGAGTTTCATGTGTGAAATTTTGCTTTAATTTCCATGTTTCCGGAGTAATTTTCAAAAAACTGAGGTTCTTTCTATATATCGAAATTTCTATATATCGAATTTTTTTTCGACAATTTGCTACTTCGATATATGGAGGTTCGACTGTATTTGTTCAAAAAAACTTTAGTTTAAAATAAAAGCTATATAAATATACTGCATTAAGTATTTTTCAATGATTTCTAGCTTTGAAACTTTGAACAATGGTAATGGTTCTTATGTGTACAAGGGCAGATGTGCAACTATTATGCATCCTGAATTACTTTCTTTTAAAATTTTATATTTTTTGAAATTTATAGGTACACAATTTCAGTTTTTTAAAGAGATGCATTAATCTATCAACATATATTAACTTATTATGTATTTCATTGATCAAGATTCTAAACAACAAAATCAGGATATAGTAAAACAAGTTAAGTAATTGCTAATACATAACTTAAAGCTACATCTTATTTATTTTTGTATGAATCAAAATATGAGGAAGGGGTCCAGTCCATTAGTAGCACCCAAGTTGTTTTATTATAAAACATCAACTGAACTGCAGACTGAGCTTTTCATGTTCCATTAGAGCTTTCTACTACTAATTTGCAATACAAAAATAGTAATGTCGTCTTTTCTTGTACTAGCAGTATCAAGCAAAACAAAACAAGAAAACTTTTAATTAGTGAAATTAATTTAAGAATGACTCAGTAAGCTGAAAATGTTGTGTAATACTAAGAACATTAAAATAAAAACAACCAAAATAAAAATAAACTTTAATTAATGAAATCAATTTAAGAATGCCACAGTAAGCTGAAAATATTGTGTAACGCTAAGAATATTAAAACATATGGAGAACAGTATAAAACTCTGAGCATTTATTATGCATTTAATCCAAAAACTTCAATATGTGCGGCAGCCGAAGCTTCGGCTATTAGTTGGCCGAAGCTTCGGTATTCGGCGCTTCGGCCAAATGCCGCTTCGTTCTGTACTGACCAGAAACAGCACATAAAGGGTTATCACCCAAAAAAGCCCAGGCTCAAAATTTACCACAAAAATTTCTTTATAAAAAGAAACAGCTTTATTCATGCTCAGGGGGGTATGGCAAAATGGACTAACTCAGTAGATACGCTTAAACACATATAGAACATCAAGATCACATAGACAAATCTGTACTCATCCCAAAGCAACTTCAAAACTTAACTATTTCACATGGGAGTTCGATATAACTTAATAGCCCGGGCCACAAGATTTATCCACGTAGCATAGAAGAATTCAAAATAATTAAAATATCAGGTTAAAACACATAAAACATTAAAACCACTAAAAGAGCATTTATAACATTAATAAAATACACTAAAACAAGTTAAAATAGTCACTCAGTCCTTCATTATGTAGACAAAATACTATAGTCAACAAGCCGCCACTAGTAAACTTCTTTCAAAGAGCACTCGACCGCTCAGTCGAGGTTTTTTTAAGCAAACGTGGATGAGCACACACTCTTCACCGCTTACGCCCGGGGGCATACACCAGCCGGAACGTAATCTTCGGAGAATAGCAAAGCTTCTGCCATGGAAGACGTGCTTCAGCCCCCGAAGACGCTATCCAGGCACTTTACACTTCATCCGGAGCGTAGATGAGGGCCACTTTCACCACTAATCCTTGGAGCCACGGTGTGAATTCGCTTTGAAGTTTAGGTCAACGATTAGTTACTCCGGCATATCGGGATACTCGCTTCACTGCAGAGGCTTTCTTCCAGACGGCTAACAATCGAACGCTACTTCAACAGCACCCACGCTCATCGCTTTCTCAACAATACCCGCGCACATCGCTACTTCCGTGGCTATTTAAGATTCGCCGCTGCTCGGCACTTCTGCGCAGTATGATCCACGCTCAAAGCTGTTGCGATGTTCCCAGTGCAGTACAGTTCCATCTCTAATATATATATATATATATATATATATATATATATATATATATATATATACATATAAAGATGATGGTGTTTGTTCGTTCGTTTGTAACCGCTGGCCAGAAGCCCCACAGCACCTACAAACCTGAAACTTGGCTCAAAAATTCGAACGTATCCCAGTAAAATGCACCTCGAAGGCCAAATTCTTCATTTCGAATTAGTTATTTTCAAATTAATTAATTAGTCTCATTTTTGGTGTATCCGCCATAATTGAGGGGGGAAAACCTTCCCCCACCCCAAAACATTATATATCGCTGGAAAGGTTTTTTTTTTTCTGAAAAAGAAAAGTTTTAGCACATTTCTGTTCCTTAATTAGGACAGGAGATATTAATTAATCAAATTTAGTCAATTTTCAAAGCTTAACTATGTACGCAATACTGAAACACTAGGTCCAATTTCCTGATCAGCTGCTCTTTTGTCCCTGAAGTTACTTTGTGGTTTAAATTTGCGTATAGATTTAAGCCTTGAAAATTTATTCAATTTGATTAATTAATATCTCTTGTTACTTACTTAACTTTCTGTCTCTTATATTTATTTGGCGAATTGATTTAAACTTTAACATGACTTTAAGTGGAATTTGAAAGGTTGTGGAGCGCATTTGAACTAAAGGATATAATAATTTTTCTTCAGAGGGGGTTAAAGTGAATTTAAATTTATTAAGTGGACTTCCTCAAAATTCGGTGCCGAAAATGTCACAATGGAACTATTATTGTTAAAAAATAGTGATGGCTATTCAGTCACTCATCGTATTTGGCGTCGTAAAGTTTGGCCACAATAGAGAAATTTACCAAACTTCCCAGCCAGTGAAACAGTATTTTCTCCAAATCAAAGAAAAAGAAAACACTCTGGGAAGGAACAGTAGTTGTTTGCAGTCTAAAGCGTAATTTACCGCATGTTTAAAATATGTATTTAATGCCGCCATCACAAAATTTTTAGCAATAATAGTTCCATTCTGACATTTTCGGTAACACTGCGTTACCCTTCGTATTTGGCGTCGTAAAGTTTGGCGACAATCGAGAAAATTACCAAACCTCCCAGCCAGTGAAATCTTGCTTATTTGAGGGTCACTGTTAGATTGTAATCGCTTCAAAGAGATGGTGCGAAAGACATATTTCTTGCCTTTTAATGTTCACATTAAACTCATGGAAGAATGGTTGAGGCTGAGATACCTGATACAATCGGTTCTCTATGTTAATAAATTTAAATTTGGCGACCAATTTTACATTGAAATTACGGCTAAATCGATGAATTATGTTAAATTTCAAGGGCAAAATTGCTGTGCTCGTTGAGAGTTTTCGAAAATCTTGGCACTACAGTTGTGTCAAAAGTTCCATTGAAACGTAAAAATTTCGCTAAAAATAAATAAGTTCGTCACACACACACGAAAAGAAGAAATGTCTTAAGAGTGAGTTAAACTTTATTTAGTTAACTTCCTTTAAATTTATTGCACGGGCATCGCCGTGCGGATACTGCTAGTATATATATATATATATATATATATATATATTAGGGTGATTCAAAAAAATTTTTTTTTGAATTTCTCTGGTCTTACCCCGCAGTTTTTTTACACTATTCATGAATGTGATGTATGTAAAATTTTAGCTCAATTGAATAATATTTAGAGGTCGCTCAACGCGATCGAATTCTGCAATTTAGCAATTTTCTTGCAAATTAGCAATTTCGAGATTTGGAGTATGTAGAATATACTTGAAATAATATTATTCTTCATTTAAAATGGAATAACTTAAAACGTTAGTTTACTGTACTAAGTAATTAGTCAATAAAATAATAGCTCAAAGTGAGTTGTAACGATTACCCCCCCCCCCCTCACTCCAAAGCTGCATTTTCTCTTACCTGAGTTCGGGTAGAAAATGCAGCTACAAGCTCGGGCTGTGGTTTCTGTTTTCTTTTCGGTTGTTTGAGGTGTATGAGTTTATTTGGCTAAAACACCTAGCATCCACTCTAGACAGGGCCCAGTATAAGTGACAGAAAGCCACTTTGATAGTAGCTGCTACAGTACAAAGTATGGGTCAAAATGGGGAGGATTTGACAACGTCCATAAAACGGTAAATGCAAACTATTCGCTCTGAATTGGCCGTTAACTTACAAAAGTCGTTTAAATCTAGGACTTCCTTCGATAGTTCACTGGAACGAAACACTTATCAAAATATATTGGGAAAATGAAGGATGATCGGCGGGTTTCATACCAGTATTAGTATCAGGACCACAAGCATTGATGATTTACTTCTGGGTTCTAGTAAGTTAGTCAGGCATTGGAATTGCTACGGCAATTGCTGCTATACGATAACCAGTTAGATAAATGGGAACTTACTGAGCTCGTACGTGGTATGTATTTCAATACGACATGCATTGCCGGTACTAAAGTTGGAGCATGTTTGAACTTGGGGAAAAAAAACTAGGGAAGCAACTTTTATATTGTGCTTTCCGCCATTATATTTTAGACATTGTGTTTTCTGTGGTATTACAACCGAAATCTATTCTACTCTTGGTCTTTAGGTATTTTAACCGATAAGCCAAGAAATAGGTCGAATTGGGGTATTTGATTGCGTGCAATGTCAAATGCGGTGTTCACGTAATTGCGTGGAACCATCCACTGCCATTGGATCTACAATACTGCTTTTTAAGCGGTTCCAGCAATCATAGCCAAGAATAAAACATTTTAAGTTTAAACCTGGAGTGAGAAACGATGAGGTTGAGGAGTTGGTAGCCAAATCAGAGCAAAGTGCAACTAGTAATGGAAGTTGCGCAAAGTTAACTTCTGATGACCCATGTAAAAGAAGTGTCTAAGGAAGATACTAGAGCTTTGTGCGATTTTCTTGAGCAGAGCACCTTCTCTTGGTGCAAGTTTTCGTGTCCCAGAAGTGGTTCCTCGTGTTATATCTGTGTTAAAGATTCTTTATGGCTTCAAGTTATGGATATTTCCCAACCAGTTCAAACTTGCAGCTGGACAGACAAAAGGTATTTGTAACATATGAATGTGATTTCTTTCACATTCTTATCGTTAATGGGAAAGAAGAAACTCAAAATATATCAGCTGTTTGATACTGAGCATTCGAATCTTTAAGATAGCTACCAACAAGGCTTTATACTACCAAAGAAACTGAGGATTGTAAACGACAATACGGAGCGTGGCATGGCCCTTATTGAAGCATTTGTTAAGACTATCACTAACGACGAAAAACAAAGACAGTGTCAAGACAGACTTCAAGTGGTACAGGAACACAGAAAAGGTTTCAAAGTTGCAAAAGAGTAACCTTAAAAAGTATTGCAAGAATTAATGAGCGAATTACTATATATTTCATGTATTTAAATTTGTTTTTTACATTTTTTCTGCATTTGATTAGTTTTCATACTTTTCTGCATTTCATTGGTTTTTCAGCTATATAGTTCATTTTGTGATTGCACGCTTTTTTTCTTTGAAGATATAAAAAAACAATAAAGTAACTTTATTATTATTATTATTTACGTTCGCATTTGTGCCAATATCACAAAATTTGAAGTACTCCTAAATGTAAACATAGTTTACTAAAATTTTGGGCAAATAATTCAGTGTATATAAAGGGCCTAAATAAGACGGTAAGAAGAATAAAAATACAAAGGCTACTTTTTTCTATAGATATCATTTACGATCACGTTTTTGTCAATATCACGAAATTTCAAGGTGTTTGAGCCACCTCCAAATATTAATATATTTTGCCAAAATTTTGCACAAATAATCAGTGTATATAGTGGCACAAAATAAGAGGGTAAGACGCACAAAAATACAAAGGCTACTTTTTTCTATAGATATCATTTTCGATCACGTTTCTGTCAATATCACGAAATTTCAAGGCGTTTGAGCGACCTCTAAATATTAATATATTTTGCCAAAATTTTCCACAAATAATCAGTGTATATAGTGGCACAAAATAAGAGGGTAAGACGTACAAAAATACAAAGTTTATTTTTTTCCATACATTTCTGAATCACCCTAATATATATATATATATATATATATATATATATATATATGTATACAAATATACATATATATATACAAATATACATATATATAATAAACTTATGTATATATACAGGGTGTCCACTCCAATCGTGGACCAATAGCTAATTTCTAAACCGTTAGAGATAAGCATATAGTTTATTTAGGAAAAAATCTGCAAATTACGAAAGGAATTTTGGGTCTATTCAATGTTTTTCAAAAAATTAAATTTTGAAAGAGTTACGAAATTTAAATTTTTATACAGCCCCCCAGTCCTATCAATCATATTTAGTAAAACATTCTTGACACCGTAACGTTTAAAACTAAAAAAAAATCACTCTTCTACCACAAAAATTGACCGAGTTATGACGTTTTGAAAAATCAAGATTTTACATTGTTTCATGACGTCATCGAGAGATCGCTTAAGATATGTATGCGAAATCCTTCAAAATCTTGATTTTTCAAAACGTCATAACTCGGTCAATTTTTGTGGTAGAAGAGTGATTTTTTTTTAGTTTTAAACGTTACAGTGTCAAAAATGTTTTACTAAATATGATTGATAGGACTGGGGAGCTGTATAAAAATTTAAATTTCGTAACTCTTTCAAAATTTGATTTTTTGAAAAACATTGAATAGACCCAAAATTCCTTTCATAATTTGGAGATTTTTTCCTAAATAAACTATATGCTTATCTCTAACGGTTTAGAAATTAGCTATTGGTCCACGATTGGAGTGGACACCCTGTATATTTAGTAAATTAGCTCTCTGTGAGTTATGATACAGCATATGGTTCATACCCTAATCAATACTCACAATATTTTATTTCATTTCAATGTAAACCGAACTTTTAAAACTATTTTTTAAAAATAAGGAGCATTGAACTGTTTTTTGAATTCATAATTTTCAACTGCACTGTTTTTCTTCTACACATAGTTACATGGATGACAAACTCCACAGATTCTCGATAGTTTTTATAAAAGGCAACATGAAACAGCATAAGGTCTTGAAACTACATACTATAACAAATTCTGTAGATGGATGTTTTTTTTTTTTTTAAAGATCCTATGCAAAATCCATTGAAATCTAGAAAATTTAGTCTTGATTTCATTACTTTTCACTTAAAAGTACTTCAATTTTGAGAAATAACAAGTTGAAAGAGACTACCAATTCACACCTAAACATTACACATAGGACACCCCTTAACGATTTGTATGTCTATACTTCAAAAATGGCCTTCTAAAAACATAGAAGCTGTAATAATTTCGGATCCAAAACTACAGTATTTGGTCTCATACCTTTCTAAAAACTATTATTATTATTATTATTATTATTATTATTATTATTATTATTATTTGATTTATTTATTTATTTATTTATTTATTTTGCGAATAATATTATTGAATCATGTCATCCATGATCTCAGTTGGATTGCAAACAAAACAAAAAAAAGGTATTTAGTAAAGGAAAAAGAAGAAGAGGAACGGGAATAGATTCCTGAAAAGTGAAAGAATTCACCTTTTCCTGAGTCAGAATCTCAATGTCAACATTGTGCTGATGCCTTTCGTTATGTAGGGTGATTTGAAACTCTTGCTCAATTTTATTCATTTTCATCGTCAAAGCTTCTTTCTCTTTAGCTACATCATCAATATAAGCTTGGTGAAGGTCCTGCAATTCCTTGATTTGAGCTGAAAATAAACAAATATTGAGAAACAAAACAAAAAAAGCATGATTGAAAAAATTTTTTTTTCATCTATCAGTGCACTTATTCACCAAAACCAGTTACTTACACCCTAGATTACTTCAGCAGCATTATTAGACACAAATGATGTTAAATAAATTATTCCCTTTACTGATCTGTAATTTACTAATTACAGTTTTTCTACTGGGAGAAATGATGTAAAGCAATAACCAGACACACTACAGTTAACATAAAATCACTCTTCAAAATTTATGAGACATATAAATTGTTGTACATTTGATCAACAAGTGATGCTGTTTTCAAAATTGTAGGTTTAAGCTTCGGCTCATGGATTTTTGATGTAATTTTCGAGTTCTTAGCATTTTTTAAATTCTGTGCTTTTGCAATTACTGATTACCTTCATTTAAACACTTTTAATTAGAAACGTTTTTGGCTTTTTTCTGCAGATGTTTTTTTTTTTTTTTTTTTCATTTTTTTTTTTTTTTTTGCTGCTCAAATGCATAGATATTTTACTCCTCCTTTGACTTTAACAGAAACCACAATCAATTCATAATATGGGGGAAACAAACTATAAAAGTATTTTATTTCAAAACTATGAAAATTTTCGACTTTCTGTTCAAAACTTAGTATTCTCCCTTAATAAGTTAATGTATTAATAAGTTGATGAGGAAAGTTGAGCTTAAAAAGTGTTATTGAAATATAAAACAAAATGAATAATACGACATAGCAAAGTTTGAAATAACGAATATTTTTCAAAATAATTAAAAAAATTACAGGATGTAAAAGGATTGAAACTTACGGAAATGCGTGCAATTTTCGGCGAGCACGTGTTCAATGTTGACGTACTTTCAAAACATAGGTTTTTAGTTTTTGCTTTGGTATAATTAAGGAACATTTAATTCGAAAAGAATAAATATTCTTTAAAAAATCCTGAAATTTTGTTTAACCTTTAAAACAGATTAAAATTTTGTAGACAGGAAAATGTTAGTAAGAAGCATAATTTCTAGCAAAACACGGGTCTTATTCATTAAAGATTCCTTAGCAATCTACTATGTAGTCTAATTTTCTGCATTTATTCTAGAACTGAAACACATGAATAGCAATGAGGAATAAAAAATTAAGAAGTGTCGAAGTTTCCAAAATAATTGTAAATTCATTCAATTTACCGAATTTTTACCGCAAGCTAAAGGTGATGCTAACTGAAATTTTAAATAATAATAATACATGGACAAACAAAATAAAGCATAAAATAAATTGATTCAAAGAGGCATAAGCTAAAATGAGTTATATTTTCCATAACAGTTGAAATATTTTTAGGATGCAAAAGGATTGAAATTTTAAGAACGACGTGTGATTATCAAAGCAGGTGTACGGTACCCATCATACTTAAACATAGGTTTTGCTAAAATGAGCTAGAAATTGAGAAAAAAAAAGAGAAATTATTTTTTTTCTTAAATTATCTTAAATGCATAACAAGAAAATTACTTTTTCATTAAACACTTATTTAATCTATCAAAATTTCCAGTTCAATGCATAATGGTAAGGGGGATTCGGCTAAAAGAGAGGAGTCTTCCGCCAAAACTGACTGAACTGCGATGAAAAAGTAAGAAACAGTTAAAGATTTTATGACATCACTGTCAAAAATCGGTACCTATAATTTTTTTTCTGATTTGAAAACTTTTTGGCGGGGAATTAAAAATAAAAAATCCAGCTGTTTATTTCCGGCCGTGGGTCGAAGAAAAAGTGGAACATTTCACTGTTTTTGGAGTAGAAAGTAGTAATCTTTGTCATACTTTGAGCAACTTTGGAAAAATTTTTAATACGAAACATTAGATTTTTCATTTTTGGAGCAGGTGGGTGCAAAATCGGCAATTTTATCGTTTATGGAGCTTAATGTAGCAGGATTTCAAAATGGGAGCAGTTGGAGCAGATTTTCCACCCCTGCATAAAGGAGAACCATGCTGAAAACTATAGTTGCAAAATTCAGGATTTAAGAACCGTGTTTTAAGCTTACATTAAAAACGAAAAAAAAAAAATAATAACAAAGCTGCAATTAGTAATATATACCTTGTAAAAAGCGTGAAACATTTTGTTATTTTTAAATGCTATCGGCGAGCGCAGTAAAAGCTCCAAATTTTGTAGACGAAATTTAAAAAAAGTTATCCACTTCGATTTATTATTGAAAGAGAAAAATTGTATCTCCAAAACTCTAAAGAATTTTTCCTCGTTGTAGCAGAGAATCATGAGCAAGTAAAGCTACTAAAGAAGACCAACTTTAGGCAACTTTTAATTTTTAAAATCAATTTTTTGCAGAAAAATAAACTCAAAAACATCATAACATTTCCGTATACGATGCCATTCGAAAAAACACATAAAAGAAAAATGGCTGAGTACTAACTAGAGCTAGAGCCGCTATATAGACAGGCCGACGCATCAAGCTTAAGTTCGACCATTTTGGATCCAATTCATTCACTTTTACTTTCAATTTTTCATTGTTGTAGTGTGGGGTTACCAGAAAAAAGTTTTGGCGCATTGCTTATCTTTGCCAAATCCACGTGCCGCTAATAATTGCTCCCACTGAAAAATTACCAAAACGCGATTACTGTCCAGAAAAGACAACCACTCAAACACTCAAACACGCGCTGGATCCATAGTGGTGAAAAAATCTTGATGCGCCGGCTCGTCTATATAGGGGCTTTAACTAGAGCTAGAGCCGCTATATAGGGCCTTAACTAGAGCCGTTATATACAGGCCGACGCACCAGCTTAAGTTTGACCCCTTTGGATTCGATGAATTTACTTTTACTTTCATTTTTTATTGTTACGATTTACGAAGCAAGGGTTACCAGAGCAAAGTTTCGGGGCATTGCAAAGATTTACCAAATTCACGTGACGCTAATAATTGCTCTCAGTAAAAAACTATCAAAACGCTATAACCAACGCTTCCTTCCTAGAGCCGCTCTTTTGTGTCTATATGGGGGCCTTAACGCCTCCTAAATATTAACCTGTTAACCGGGGAATTAGCTATTGCTCAACTCGTTTCACAATGGGGATTTTTTTTTCGCAGCGATAAGTAATATCACACCTTAAATAATAAAAGAATATCGTTTTTAACTTATGACTTTTACTAGCAAAAATGCCCGGCGTTGCCTGGGTCAGCAATATTGAGAAACAATTTATATACTCACCTTTGTTTTTTTTCCCCTAAACTGAAAAAACTCAAAACACACGGCTTGGACAATTTTTAAAATGTCGCCAAATTTTTGCGTAACTGTTTTGGGATATTTGTGTGGGTACAAAGTGTTTTGGGATACCTAGGATAATTTTGCTCCCCTCCTTACTTTATGAAAATACATTAAGTATTATTATGTCACTAATTTTTGTCACAGGGAAATGGAAATCAAATGTTGAGATACTATTGCTGACCATAAAATGGCGTTAAAAGTTTTTATCCTAAATGATTTCGAAATTAATAGGGAACATTTAGCAATTATTTATGCAAAAATGCAAATTTATGGTCATTTTAGTCTTGTTTAAGGGTTTTATTAATTTAGTATGTGGATTACTTTACTTTTTGACATAATTTTAAAAAGGTTTTTTGGTTTTTAATAGATACATACGGAATCGGAAAACAAAAGAAAAAAAAAAAACGTAATAATACTTTACTTTTTACACGACATAACCAAAATAAAACAATTATTATTTGATATTTATCGACTGCGGCAAAACCTCAATCATCGATATAATACTCCAACTTTTCAAATGTGGGAGTATTATATCGATGATTGAGATTTTGCCGCCAGTCGATAAATATCAGACAATAATTGTTTTATTTTGGTTATGTCGTGTAAAAAGTAAAGTATTATTACGTAGTCTTTGGCACAAAAACTGGCGTCAGTTGAAAAAATCGAGGAGAATCTCAGTTATTGAAATCTTGCAGCAAATTTGGCAAAATTCCAGTTTAATCGGATACTAAGAAACTGCCCTATTGTCAGTACCCAGAGAAAGTGATAAATCAACGCAAAAATATTTAAGAAATACCGTTAAGTTGTATTTAAAGCTCCATCAAATTGGAAAGTAATGAACCTAATCCAGTTGCCAATCTCTTCAAACGATTACGTTACCGATACCCTAAAAGACATATTTACAAAACTCGAGAAAATAATTGATGCAGTGAACAATCTACTAATAATGGAGTACAATTTATTCTACAAAATAATATTTGCACGTTTCAAAGCACAATAAAAACACATTGTCTTAATGATAAATATTCTACTTACAACTAAGACTACAAAACGTTTTAAAATACAAATCATAGTAATAATAGTTAATAGGGAACATTTAGCAGTTATTTATGCAAAAATGCAAATTAGTGGTAATTTTAGTCTTGTTTAAGGGTTTTATTAATTTAGTATGTGGATTACTTTACTTTTTGACATAATTTTAAAAAGGTTTTTAATGGATACATTAGGAATCGGAAAACAAAAGAAAAAAACTGAACTTTTCAAATGTGGGAGTATTATATCGATGATGGATATTTTGCTGCAGTCGATAAATATCAGACAATAATCGGTTTATTTTGGTTACATCGTGTAAAAAGTAAAGTATTATTACGTAGTCTTCGGCACAAAAATAGGCGTCAGTTGAAAAAATCGCCGAGAATCTCAGTTATTAAAATCTTGCAGCAAATTTGGCAAAATTCCTGTTCAATCGGATACTAAGGAACTGCCCTATTATAAGTACCAGAGAAAGTGACCAATCAAAGCAAAGAAATTTAAGAAATACCGTTAAGTTGTATTTAAAGCTCCATCAAATTCGAAAATAATGAACCTAATCAATTTATTAGTTGCCAATCTCTTCTAGCAGTTACGTTACCGATACTCTAAAACACATATTTACAAAATTCGAGAAAATAATTGACGCCGTGAACAATCTACTAATGTTTTAAAATACAAATCATAGAGTAAAAGCTCGTTCAAGAGCTGGCGCGTTCGTTTCCAATGTCTATGTAAAAACCATGAAGCTGAAAAAAAAAATTACTTTTTGATTTGACTTGAGAAAAGCCTTGAACATTTAATGCAAAAAGCGGAAATGATATACGCAATTCTAGCTATCGACAGGAAGTTGAGATGATGCACTAAATACTGAATTACTTTGCTGGAAGCCTTCGCGGATTTATGCGAAAAATGTACCTTAAATTGGAATGAAAAAAGCGCTACCAATCAAACTTTTTCGAATATCGTTAGAAATTATAGCCTATGTGTTATTCTGATGTATAAGCTACATTATGGTAAAAGTTTCATTAAAATCCATTCAGTAGTTTTTGCGTGAAAGAGGAACAAACATCCAAACATCCAAACTTTCGCATTTATAATAGTATTAAGATTTATTTTGATAAAATATTTTATATTTTTAGCCATATTTTGTAGAAAATAAAAAGTACTTAAGTCATAAATTTATTACTAATAAATATATATAAAACATTGAAATTAACAATAAGAATATTCAAATCAGAAAGTTATTACTAACATATAAGATACTGAAATGCAGACTAAACTGAATCCAAATTGTGACAGCTCGAAATATAGATCATGCAACTCCCGTTTTCCCGTTAATAGCGCTCAAGTTACAGATTACCAGAACATGAAAATTCATAACGCATCGACAATATGATGGCATATATATAACCACTCTAAGATTTAATAGATAAGAACAACGTAGAACGTGATGCGTTCAATATATTACGATTAATTTCCATGACGAAAAATTTCGTCATGCCCATTGCTGTAGGCTTTTATGTATGACGAAATATTTCGTCATACCCAGTTAACAGGTTAATATATAAAGCGAATATTGTTTGTATTTATCATCATAATAAGCTGATGCTTCGACTCTTCTATATAGTAGATCCCCTATAGAAGACTACACCTATTTTAGTAGCCTTACTATATAGTGGCCTTAGCACTAACCACCGATGTGTAGTCTTATTTATAGCTCGATAAAATTAAAACTAGATAATCAGAGTGGGATTTATCTAAATTTTTGTGCCAAACCAGGCATTCACGTCGGAAAAAAAGAATTATAATTACGATTATTAGCGGAGGGGACCAGATTTACATTTACTTGACTCACTGTATTTATCTTTCTTAGTTTGATTTAATTATCGATTATCCAAGCCAAAATTACCGATAAGTTTCAATGAGAGAGAAAAAGTGTCACCCAAATCAAATAAGATGTCGCAAAATAGAAAGCAATAAGGTTGTTTACCTTTCATGGATACTGCGCTGGCACAGAAACATATTTTACAGATTTCATTTATTAGTTTCTGCTTATGTCTCATAAAAAATATTGAATTCGTGAAATAGTTTTGAATTTCGGCGAATTTACATGTTTTGTGAAGAATAAATGCTGACCATTTTTGGATGATGTTGTGGCGTCCCACTTTAGTTAAGCCTTTACCGACGATAGTTTTTGTATAGTAACTTTTGTTTGTATCGAGTAGCAACAATATACTGATAGATACGAATCTTGTAAATAAATTTAGTCGTTCTTACTACTCTGATAAAAGGCGTCTGGTTATTATTGTAAAGTACATATTCAACTACATCCTTACGACCAACCCACATCTGGTGACTCAAGGACGTGATTAGAACTGCAATAAGTGATTAAAGTAATAGTTTCATTTATGCTAAAAGTGTAAAAATATTTTCGCCATTTTCATTACTACACCGTCATTTTCATTACTGCGCCATTTTTTTTTCGTCAACATGACAGAGGAGAAATTAAATTTGGAACAAAGTAAGGAGTTAATGAATAAACAAGATAGAAATGTTGATATTGAACAGGAAATAAGTAGAGTAGCTGTGAAACCACCAGCGTTCTGGAAAAACAAACCCAAGTTGTGGTTTATCCAGTTAGAGGCCCAATTTTCGAACAATGGCATTTCGAACGATTTAACGAAGTATAATACTGTTGTCGCAGCATTGGATGAAAATGTGTTAGACTTTGTCATCGATATATTATCTGAGCCACCTAACGCGAATAAATATGATGTTCTCAAGAATGCGTTATTGGCTAGATTGACAGACACAGAAGAATCACGAATTAAAAAACTGTTAACTGACATTGACCTTGGGGACAAACGTCCTTCGGACTTGTTGCGTCACATGAAAGGTTTAGCTGGAAGCTCCATATCGGAAGAAGTAATTAAATCACTATGGCTTCAGCGCCTACCGCAACACGCTCAAGCTATTTTGTCAATAAGTAATGACTCTCTTGACAACATTGCACAAATGGCCGACAAAATCTTAAGTGTTTATAATGCTTCAGAAGCATTTTCAGTCACGAAAAGTGGCACTGTCCCTACTTGTTCGTCCTCCATGGAAGGTGTTACAAGCAAAAGAATAGATGCGTTGGAGGCTAATATTGCATCACTGGCAGAAAAAATTGACAACCTCTCATTCCGCCACCGACCCCGTAGCAGGTCTGGAAATTTCCGAGGGAGGAATAATAGATCCAGATCGCGTTCTGCAGAGCACAAATATTGCTGGTACCACTACAAATTCGGAAATAAGTCAACAAAATGTGTGAAACCTTGCCAATTTGGAAGCCAAGAAGAATCGGAAAACTAGATGACCGATCCCTTGAAGAGGCCAAGGAATACGGTCGGGTTAATTGCCGCCTCTTTCTATATGACAAATCTACTCATGAAAAATATTTAATTGACACAGGTGCCGATGTGTCCGTTATTCCATCCAAATCAAGAAAGCGAACTCCTTCTGAATTTAAATTATTTGCCGCCAACTCAACGCCAATTAACACTTATGGAACTAAATTACTTAGATTAGATCTCGGCTTAAGGAGAAAATTTGACTGGCAGTTCATTGTAGCTGATGTTACAAGACCCATTATAGGAGCAGACTTCCTGCGGAATTTTGGTCTTCTCGTGGATATTAGGCAAAAGCGTTTAATCGATCCCTTAACTTCACTTCATGCACCAGCTAAAATTATAAAAGGACCGTCATCATCATTGACTCCACTTGATTCCGATAATCTGGATGCTGACATTCTTATTCTTTTAGAAAAATTCAAAAGTATAACGTCGGAAAATTTTAGTCTAAATAAAGCTCAAATAAAACATAACGTTACTCACTCAATAGTCACAAGAGGCCCACCAGTTGTTTCCAAGGTTCGTAGATTACCTCCCGATAAATTGAAGATTGCAAAGGCTGAATTTGAGTACATGCTTGAGCGAGGCATTTGTCGCCCCTCGAATAGCTCATGGTCCAGCCCCTTACATCTAGTAAAGAAGAAAGACGGTTCATGGAGACCATGTGGTGATTACCGAGCCCTAAATGCCGCTACACAAGCCGATCGGTACCCCTTACCTCATCTGCATGATTTCACTCATCAGCTGGAAGGACGTACTGTGTTTTCTACCTTAGACCTTCACCGGGCATACCATCAGTTACCTATGGAAGAGTCGGATATTCAAAAAACTGCAATCTGTACACCATTTGGATTATATGAATTCCCATTTATGACGTTTGGACTTAGAAATGCTGCACAGACGTTTCAAAGATTCATCCACTCTGTGCTTCGTGGTTTTGATTTTTGTTTCCCTTACATTGATGACATTCTCATTGCTTCGCACAATCGCAAGGAACACTTCCAACATCTTGAGATGGTTTTCCAAAGATTACACGAATATGGACTAACACTTAAACTCAGTAAATGCGTTTTCGCCCAACCAGAGGTTAAGTATTTGGGTCACATCGTCTCAGCCAAAGGCATCAAACCAACTGATGACAGAGTTAAGGCTATCACAGACATGGAACGACCGACAACGGTGAAACAACTACGAAGATTTTTAGGTATGATCAATTTCTATAGACGTTTTATTCCCCATGCTGCTCATAACCAATCAATTCTTAACAACTATTTAGTCAACAGTAAGAAAAATGACAACCGAAAAATAGAGTGGACAGATGAAGCTTCACATGCATTTGAAACATGTAAAGAGCAGCTTCGTACAGCAGCAACGCTTGTTCATCCATCACAGATAGCAAAACTCGCTCTAATGGTGGATGCTTCTGATAAAGCAATAGGAGGAGTCCTGCAACAGTTCAGTAACAGACACTGGCAGCCAATTGGATTTTTCTCGGCACGTTTAACATCAACACAGCAAAATTACTCCACCTACGACAGAGAACTCTTAAGTGCTTATTCGTCCATCAAGCATTTCCGATACTTGCTGGAGGGCCGAGAATTCACATTATTCACGGACCATAAGCCACTTACATTCGCATTTTGTCAAAAGCTGGAAAAAGCTTCTCCACGTCAGCAAAGGCATCTAGAATTCATTGCACAATTCACAGTGGACATCCAACACATTTCAGGAAAGGATAATTGCGTAGCAGATACACTATCAAGAGTAGAGGAATTACAAATAGGTTCACAAATTAACTACGAAGAAATAGCCCAAGCTCAAGAATTTGATACCGAACTGAAAGATATGCTCTCATCTCCAGAGTCTTCTTTACAGTTAGTAAAATTACCTATTGTTGGATCCGATCGCTTTTTATACTGCGATGTGTCCCATGAGACAAAACGACCATACATACCACCTGATTTTAGAAAACAAGTATTTCATCATGTTCATGATCTGGCACACCCAGGTATTAAATCTACAGTAAAACTAATCTCTTCAAAGTTTATTTGGCCATCTATCAGGAAAGACTCTAGAAATTGGGCTAAATGTTGCATAAAATGCCAAAAGTCAAAGATTTCCAGACATGTACGCAGTCCGTATCAACAATATCATACAGTAAATCAACGTTTCAGTGAAATAAACCTTGACATTATAGGACCATTGCCAACATCAGAAGGATATCGATATTGCCTTACTATCATCGACCGTTATTCGCGTTGGCCAGAAGCAACGCCCATACCGGATATAGAAGCCGAAACAGTTGCAGATGCGTTAGTAAAAACATGGATAGCTCGTTTTGGATCTCCTACTATTATCATAACCGATCAAGGACGTCAATTCGAATCAAATTTATTTTACGAATTATCAAAGCTCATAGGGTATAAAAGGCAACGCACAGTAGCTTATCATCCTCAAGCTAACGGGGCAGTGGAACGCTGGCACCGTACGTTAAAAGCTGCCATTATGTGCCATGAAAATCAAAGCTGGACTAAATCACTTCCGATCATTCTGCTTGGATTACGCACAACTTGGCACACAACATTGAGCTCTACGCCAGCCGAATTTCTTTACGGAGAAAATATCCGTTTGCCTTATGATTTCTTGGAAAATACAGAAAGTGAACCACAATCTGAATTCGTAAAAACTCTGAAAAGTAAGATGCAAGACCTTAGACCTGTGTCTTTCACAAATCATTCGAAACAAAAACCATTCGTTTTTTCAGACTTAAAAAGCTGCTCACACGTCTTTGTAAGAACTGATAGTGTTCGCCGCAGCCTTCAGCCTCCATACCAAGGCCCATATGAAGTTCTAAGCAGAACCGATAAAATTTTCAAAGTCAAAATAAAGGATAAAACGGTCAATATTTCAATAGATAGAGTTAAACCCTGTTTTTTGGATAACTCTTCTATTAAAAATGATTTCACACCCAGCCCAATCCAACAAGGACAGCAACCACAAACTTTCACTGCCAAGTCCGAGAAACAGCCAATTCTTAAGAAATCGAAATCACATGCTCCAAGGGTTCCGCAGAAGGTTACATTCGCAGAGGACCAGCTGCCACTACAAACTAGGTCCGGGCGTATCATTCGACGCCCGGCTCGTTTTCTTTGAGAACTTTCATTATCGTTCGGTACCTCACTAGGCGGGGGAATGATGTGGCGTCCCACTTTAGTTAAGCCTTTACCGGCGATAGTTTTTGTATAGTAACTTTTGTTTGTATCGAGTAGCAACAATATACTGATAGATACGAATCTTGTAAATAAATTTAGTCGTTCTTACTACTCTGATAAAAGGCGTCTGGTTATTATTGTAAAGTACATATTCAACTACATCCTTACGACCAACCCACATATTTATTTATTTTTTGCTCTTTATTTTGTGTTTTTTCTTACTGCTGCTGATTCTAATAAGAAAAATATTTTAAAACCGTATTTATTATAAAAAAAAAAAAAAAAGAAAAAAAGCGAATTGTTCACTCAGGTCACCTAACGATCTACCATACAAATAGAATTAAAGAAAATCACAAGGGTACGCACTTACAGCAACGTTATTGGACGCACATGTCTCATCTTACATTTAAGAAGGGGTAAGTGCGAACCCTGGCTTAAACACAGACTGGTTAATGTATTAAACCAAAATAAACTATGTATACTATAAGTGATTATTACTAAATAAAAACAGCTTACATTTGCTCACTTGGTCTTATTAAAAGGACAGAGGAAGAATCACAAACACAATTCTCTCAATCTTCAAATCACAGATGTTCGCAAGACACGTGGAATATCACTGATTGCGTTTCAGCCATGCAAGCAAGTACTGATCTCTAGTATTAGGAATTATCCCAAGGCAACTACCTAACATATTTAATATGTGCCAGAAGTTTTTTCCTGCTCATATTCACATAATTTAAGGTGGACGCACTTACCCCGCTAGGTAGGGAAAGTGCGTACCTTAGAATAGGTGTCATAAACTAGGTCACAAAACCTATGCTTATGGTTTATTTGACATATTATATGCTTGAAAATCTTTGTAAAGGATCTGGAAAGAAAACTAAAAAAAAATTGTAAGTGTACAAGATTTTTCAACAGAGCAGCATCCTTGAGAACATGAACTTTGAAAAAAAGGGTACGCACTTACCAGAACTCACCCTATGTAAATAATATTTTTTTTATTAAGGAAAGAAAAATTGTCCCTTAAAAGTTACGATAGACCCCAGAGGATATTTTATACTTTTTTTACTAAAATTTTTTTCTGCCTACGATATAATATTTAAAAAGACATTTTATGAGAAGAAATGAAATCAGCAATGGACATAAATTGGGAAGCTGGGAATCACTTTGAAAACTTAGCTTTTTTTCTTGAGATTGTGAACGATGTCATTTTTGATAAAAGTCATATTAAAACGGCCACAGAACACACTTTACAATGGTTATGTGCTGCAATCTGTTAATGATGAATTGAAACAATACCAAGGTACTCATTAAACACGATTATTTGGTTGAAATGTTCATTTTTGGGAAATTCAGACCCTTTTTTGGACCGTCCCCTTAAAAGGGACGCTAGGCGATAATGGGTTAACCTGAGTGAAGTTACATTGATTAATTTATATTCCGTGCAACGTGAATCAGTCTATAGTGGCATGCTGCCTCGTGAAGGTTCAATAGCAGGATGTACAGTGAATAACTTAAAAATATTTATTAACTTATATACAAAATGAAAATTAACTTAACGGTTAGAAGTAGCGTCTTGCCGCAGCCGGCACAGTAGGTAACGTAACATAAGACAGCAAAACTGCTAGCCCTTTTTGTGGCTGCCTTAAAGCAGTTGCCACTCGCTTGGTGGTGTTAACGTTGTTTAACTAAACATTATGCAACTTAAATGTTAAATATTATGAAAATTAAAGGGTTAATCTGTGGTTTTGTTCCATTTTCTCCCCAAACACGGATTTTGGTTTTCTCGCCATAGAAACGCCATTTTTGCGTAATGTCTCTCGGAGCTTTCAGCTACGCGAGACAACAAGGAAAAACGCCCCAGTTGACGACTTTTTGAAAATGCGCCAAGCAGGGACCCAAAGCGCATTTTCACCAATTAAAGTTCATAGCAGTACACCACAAGTCGAAGTTAAAGCAATAAACTATTTATTGGTTGACTATTTGGTGATATGACATAATTACACAATAGACCGAAACTATCAGCAAAAGGAAAAACGTCAGGCTCAACAGAGCCGCCGAAAAACAACCAAGTCTACCTCGCCCGAAAGTAGTGAAAGAGCTAAAATATAGCAAAGTGCCGGAGTTTATATGCATCCGGCAATTTGCATATTATTGACGTTTGCCGCCAGATATACAATCGAACCCGCTTAATAGAATAGCCATTTTTCCACGAAAAAATATTCTAAAAAGCGGGATATTATATTATCCCTGATGAAATTAATGCATTACAACGATTTGGTGCATTGAAAATGTATTATATTAGGCGGGATATTCCTTTAACCGATATTCTAATAAGCGGGATCGAATGTAATTGAAAGGAATGGAAGATGAAGCGGTTACGTGACAAAAACCTAAATTGCGAGTAATTAAAGTTCAAAGTTTTATTGCAGCAGCTTTTTTGTTTTCTCGCCTTGTCGTCAATAAGCGCATGAAGTTAGTCTAATGACATCTACTTTCTGATGTACCAAGTTTTATTTGCTAACCTGTATCCATTGCTGACCTTTGTCCAGATTGTATTTTTTAAAAAATGTAACATAGCCCTTTCACTTTCCAAATCCTTCACTTCTAAATAAATACAATCGTAACAGCAAACTGAGGAACTTCTTGTGACTGACAGAAAATATTTTAACTAGTACTGAGGTAGACACATACTCTGGTAGAAATGTTTTAGAGTTAAAGTGGAAAGATAATGATTGAGGGAGAATAATAGACTAAAAGAATATCCTAACAAATAAAGGGAAAAGTATAATTATTAGGAGAAAACCCTGATGAATAAAAGGACAGGTATATGACTACGAGAAGATCCTATTTAAAGAAGAAAATTATAATGACAAAGATAAAATCTTGATGAATAAGGGAAAATTATAATGACTAGAAGAAAATCCTGATTGATAAAGGGAAAGTTCTGATGACTAGGGAAAAATCCTGATTTATATAGGGAAAATTTTGATGACTAAGAGAATATTCGGGTATTCACCCGGATTTTCTCTTAGTCATCAAGGGAAATTATTATGACCGAGTGAAAATTTCTAACGAGAATAATTAAATATAGTTTAAAAAACTAAAAAATATGCTTTTAGAGTTAATAGGGTAGTATCAAGTATAGCATACCTAATATTATCATTAATACTAAAGGTTAAACTATATTTCATGATACTCTGTTTTTTTCCCTCTGATTTTCAAAACTATCGAACATCCACTAAGTTTACATGCAATTATAAAACATCAACGTGTAATATAGTTTAGCCTTTATCTTACTACTATTATATATGCGAAAGTTTGTATGGATGGATGTATGGATGTATGGATGTTTGTTCCTCTTTCACGCAAAAACTACTGAATGGATTTTAATGGAACTTTTACCATAATGTAGCTTATACATCAGAATAACACATAGGCTATAATTTATAACGATATTCGAAAAAGTTCGATTGGTAGTGCTTTTTTCATTCCAATTTAAGCACATTTTTCGCATAAATCCGCGAAGGCTTCCAACAAACTAATTCAGTATTTAGTGTATCATCTCAACTCCCTGTCGCAAGCTAAAATTGCGAGCATCATTTCTTCTTTCCGTATTTAATGTTCAAATCTTTTCTCAAGTCAAATCATGAAGGTTTTTTTTCCAGCTTTATGGGGAATATCCAGGCTTTTACCAGGATTTGTATTTAAAACGTTTTGTAGTCTTAGTTGTGTAAGTAGAATATTTATCCTTAAGCAATGTGTTTCTTAATGTGCATTGCTGCGTGAAAATATTATTTTTTTAGAATAAATTGTATTCCTTTATTAGTAAATTGTTCACTGTATCAATTATTTTCACAAGTTTCCTGGAACTGGATATTTCCCATGCCATATAGACGCAATGCTAAAGATTCCGCTTAATCGAATTCTCCGCTTAATCAAATATTTCTTGGAACCGACAGTGTTCGTTTGGGCGGGGCCGACAGTATGTGTTTTAGAGTATCGGTAATGTAATCGCTTGAAGAGATTAGCAACTAAGGTATAACTTTGGTACACCCCCCCAAAAAAAAATTACTCGCCAAATCTGGAACTCCCTACGGATTCTTTATGGTTGCTGTTTCCTATTTTGGTGTTGCCAATTTAGGTTTTTGCTGTTGCCAAATTTAGTATTTTCTTGCATTTGTACCATTTTTAGCCTACTTTCCCATTAAAAATAAAAGAAAGACGAAAAAAGTATTAAAAGTAGCTTAATGCATCTAAAAAAATATCGCCAAGTCCAAAAAATATCGCCAAGTTAAAAATATCGCCAAGTCAAAAAAAATATCGCCAAGTGAAAAAATTCGCCAAGTGAAAAAATAAAAAGGTAAAATGAATATCGAAAAATTAAAAATTTGAAAGTAGGGTATTGAGATGGGGAATTTGTGTGTGTCGGTCGGTCGGTCGGTCTGTCTGTCCCCCCCTAATAACTTTTGAATGAACATTCCGATTTGGACAAACTTTTTTTTGTTGGAAAGATCTCGGCGAGTACAGCTCATTCCCATATTTGATTTTTCGATTTGAACAATTTTTGGTTCAACTTTGAACCGTTCAAACAACCTGTCCCGCGATGCTAACTTTTGAGTGAACAGTCCGATTTGAACAAACTTTTTTTTGTTCGAAAGATCTTTTCAAGGATACTTCATTCCCGTATCTACATTTTCGATTTGAACAATTTTTCGTTCAACATTGAACCGTTCAAACAAGCTGTCACCCCTAATAACTTTTGAATGAACAGTCCGATTTAAACAAACTTTTTTTTGTTCGAAGCATCTCGGCAAGGATACTTCATTACCGTATTTAAATTTTCAATTTGAACATTTTTGGTTCAACATTGAACCGTTCAAGCAACCTTTCCCCACCTAATAACTTTTGAGTGAACCGTCCGAATGGAATAAACTTTTTTTTGTTGGAAAGATCTCGGCGAGTACAGCTCATTCCCATATTTGATTTTTCGATTTGAACAATTTTTGGTTCAACTTTGAACCGTTCAAACAACCTGTCCCGCGATGCTAACTTTTGAGTGAACAGTCCGATTTGAACAAACTTTTTTTTGTTCGAAAGATCTTATCAAGGATACTTCATTCCCGTATTTACATTTCCGATTTGAACAATTTTTCGTTCAACATTGAACCGCTCAAGCAAGCTGTCACCCCTAATAACTTTTGAGTGAACAGTCCGATTTAAATAAACTTTTTTTTTGTTCGAAGGATCTCAGCAAGGATACTTCATTACCGTATTTAAATTTTCAATTTGAACATTTTTTCGTTCAACATTGAACCGTTCAAGCAACCTTTCCCCACCTAATAACTTCTGAGTGAACCATCCGAATGGAATAAACTTTTTTTTTTGTTGGAAAGATCTCGGAGAGTACAGCTTATTCCCATATTTCACTTTTTAATTTGAACCATTTTTCGTTCAATGATGAACCGTTCAGAAAAAATTTTAACATGAGCGCCTACGGGGAAATTTAAATTGAATGTTGATTCTGAACTTAAAGGCGGATTTCCTTCAAACTAACTTTGTAAGAAAATGGTTTTGATAAATAATGTATTGTAAAGTACTTTTCTGAATAATCTTCTGTGAGGACTCTGATTCCGACTCTGACTCCGCAAACACGGCGGAAATGCAGGCTCAGAAAAAAATGACTGACTGGGCAGACGATTTTTTGTTTATTTATTTATTTGTTTTGTTTAATTTATTATTATTATTATTGTTTTTTTTTTGGCAGACGATTTTTTTTGTTAACAAAAATTTTTCATTCACGAGAGCATTTTATTCTTTATTTATATTTATTAACTGGCAACGGATTAAAAATGAAATTCGAGACATTTTATTAACGAACGATTTTTTTTTCTTTCTTTGATAAAATGTGTTTTGATGTTCTTTGTTCTTTTATTTATTTATTTATTTATTTTTCTTTTGAAAACGATTGTGGAATTTTTCTACGGAAGAACTATGACAGTTACATTCTTTAAATGGTGCGACAAAACTTTATTTACTCGTTTATTTACTTTTTAGTGTCTATTTCATCTGATGAGAGGGGTATATTTTGCTTTTAGAAATCAGCTTTAAGTGCTATAAAGGTATGTTTGACATAATTTTCAGTTTCAGATAATTAATAGAATATTGATCAGATGCTAGAATGCCGATATCGATGTACGGGAAAGTAGGCTCGTTTAGTTCTTGACATAACTTCTTGTTTTAGTTTATTTTTTGAAGTTTTGTGGCAATAGGTTTTTTGCTTGGCGAGAAAAAAAAGTCGCCAAATTTCTGATTTGGGGCTTATATCAAAGTAGTTCCGTTTCGTAAATTTATCGGTCCTGCTTAAACAGGTAACGGATAAAAAATACAATTTTACGGTATTTTTAAAAATATGTTTGCGCTGACTGGGCGGGTACTTACAATTGGTCACTTAGAATCCAATCGAACAGGTATCTTGCCGAATTTGTTGCAAGAATATTATAACTAAGATTATGGGTAATTTTTCAACGGACGCCAGTTTTGGCGCCAAAGACTATGTAATAATACTTTGCTTCTTACACGATATAACTAAAATAAAACGATTGTTGTCTGACATTTGTAATCTGCGCCAAAATCTTAATCATCGAGATAATACTCCCACAGTTGAAGAAAAGTTCAGGTTTTTTTTTTTTTTTTTGGCCGATTCCGTACGTTGTCATTAATAAACTTTTAAAACTTACGTCAAAGCGTAAAGTAATCCGTATACGAAATTAATCAAACCTCAAAACTAAAACTACCATTAATTTGTGTTTTTCGCACAAATAATTGTCAAATGCTCCCTACTAATTTCGAAATCACTTAGGACAAAACTTTTAGCGTCATTTCATGGTCAGCAATATTTTCTCAGCATTAAATGACAATTTTTCTTTGACAAAAATTACTGACTTTATAATACCTAAGCATATTTTCATAAAGTAGGGAGAGGAGCAAAGTTATCCTAGGTATCCCAAAACAGTTACCGCAAATTTAGCGACATTTTAAATCGTCAAAGCGGTACGTTTTGAGTTCTTTTAGTTTAGGAAAAAAAAGGCGATTATAAATTGTTTCTCAATATTTTTACTGGCCCAGGCAACGCCGGGTATTTTTGCTAGTTAATAATAATAGTATTAAATATATTACTTTTATCTTTGCAAAGAACGTGAATTTTATCTTTTATTCAGAGTTGCAGAGCGGATACAAGGGAGGGGTGATGGGGGCGATCGCCCCTCCCTTGAGGGACTCTTCTCCAGCAGTTTTTAGATTTTGAAGTTCAAACAAGAAGTTCTGTCAAGAACTAAACGAGCCTACTTTCCCGTACATCGACATCGGCATTCTAGCATCTGATCATTATTCTCTTGATTATCTAAGACTAAAAATTATGTCAAACATACCTTTTTAGCACTTGAAGCTGATTTCTAAAAGCAAAATATACCCCTCTCATCAGATGAAATAGACACATAAAAAGTAAATAAATGAATAAATAAAGCTTTGTCGCACCTTTTAAAGAATGTAACTGTTGCAGTTCTTCCGTAGAAAAATTCCTCAATTGTTTTCAAAAAAAAAATTTTTTTAAGTACAAAGTACATCAAAACACATTTTATCAAAGAAAGAAAAAAAAAAGAAAAAAAAGAACTCGACCGTTAATAAAATGTCTCGAATTTCACTTTTAGTCCGTTGCCAGTTGTTAAATATAAATAAAGAATAAAATGCCCTCGTGAATGAAACATTTTTGTTACAAAAAAAATCGTCTGCCAAAAATAATAATAATAATAATAATAATAATAAATTCAATAAAACAAATGAATAAATAAACAAAAAATTGTCTGCACAGTCAGTCATTTTTTTTCGGACTGTTTACTCAAAAGTTATTAGGGGTGACAGCTTGCTTGAGCGGTTCAATGTTGAACGAAAAATTGTTCAAATCGGAAATGTAAATACGGGAATGAAGTATCCTTGAAAAGTTCTTTCCAACAAAAAAAGTTTGTTCAAATCGGACTGTTCATTAAAAAGTTAGTATCGCGGGACCGGTTATTTGAACGGCTCAAAGTTGAACCAAAAATTGTTCAAATCGAAAAATCAAATATGGGAATGAGCTGTACTCGCCGAGATCTTTCCAACAAAAAAAAGTTTGTCCAAATCGGAATGTTCATTCAAAAGTTATTAGGGGGGGACAGACAGACAGACAGACAGACCGACCGACGCACAAATTCCCCATCTCAATACCCTACTTTCAAATTTTTAATTTTTCGATATTCATTTCACCTTTTTATTTTTTTAACTTGGCATTATTTTTCGGACTTGGCGATATTTTTTTTCACTTGGCGATATTTTTTGGACTTGGCGATATTTTTTTTAACTTCGCGATATTTTTTTTAACTTCGCGATATTTTTTGGACTTGGCGATATTTTTTTAAACTTCGCGATATTTTTTGGACTTGGCGATATTTCTTTTAACTTGGCGATATTTTTTGGACTTGGCGATATTTTTTAGATGCATTAAGCCACTTTTAATACTTTTTTCGTCTTGCTTTTATTTTTAACGGGAAAGTAGGCTAAAAAGGCAATTTTAGTTCTGTACCTCAGAACCAGACTAACGTAAGTCCATTTTCGTCATTTTTCAGTAGAGGGGAAAAACGATGTATTCGACAATCGTTTTTCCCCTCTACCGAAAAATGACGAAAATGGACTTACCTTTAGTCTGGTTCTGAGGTACAGAGTTGATCCTTGATGATATTAAGGGGTAGGGGGTATTTGGGGCACTGATCTTGAAATTTTTCGAAATGGAAGACCAAAACATTTGTAATCAACATGTGTTAACAAGGATGCATGGCAAAAAAAAAATGTTCAAGTACGAAAAAAATATCAATCGCCCCTCCCTTGGAACATTTCTGGATCCGCCCTTGAGTTACATACATACATACAAACAAACAAACTCACATCTGAAACTGAAAAAAGCGTATTAATGAAAGGCAAAGCCCTCTTACCTTTCTGGGCACCCAAACGTCTTCCCGCGATCCCGTAGTGAGGCTCACTGTATCCGGCGTATCTTGGCCAAAATGCACGTCGATTGCTTCGTGTGCTTCACTGTCTTTCACGCACAATTTCAAGAAGACATCTTCCAGCGTTTGCAATCTGTGCTGGTGTATCAGGTCCTCGGGATTCGTTTCAGCCAATAAGCGCCCGTCTCGCATCAAGCCCACCTGAAATCAATCAGTGAGTCATACAGTGATCTCTCACTTATACACCGCCTCATTTATGCGCCTTTTTCACTTATACGACGATTTTGAATGGACCCGGCATATTCCATAGCAAAATAATGATAGTATCATTCGTTTATGCGTCGCTCGAAACATAAATATTTCACTTATGCGCCGAATTTTCCCTAAAATTTAAACAAAAAATGTTTTTTTATTTAAAAAATTAGCATTCTCTTTCTCTTTCCCCTTTAATCCTTCGCCTATTGCTGACGGAAGGCGTCTTTTTCGCATTAACTAAAGTTCGGAGAGGAACAATTACCTATTATGGATTGTTTTAAAGGGAACAGTTTGTAATTTGGTATTTTACAATTTTTGTTTTCTCTTTATCATTGTAGTTTCGTTACATAAATTGCCAAACCGTAGTAAGATATCCCTTCTCTATTAGAAACATTCTTATTCATTCTCTCATTAGAACCCACGTTGCGTTTTAGTCCTTTAAATAGGCTCGCTCACTTATACGTCTCTCTCACTTATGCGCCTTTTTCTGTTGGTCCCTTGGGCCGGCGCATAAGTGACAGTTCACTGTATATGATGTGAAATATGATAAAGAATAACTTTTTTTATGCGAGAGAAATAAATGAAAGAAAAAATAAAATAAATTAATAGAGAAAATTACTGTCAATCTAATAAAGAAACTAGCTATTACACTTATTTAAAGCTCTTATAAGAACGAAAAACTGTGTGATGACTTAGCAGTTAACCTTATCAGCACCCTAAAGCTCATACTGCAAAAAAAGAACAGTTGTTTTTATGGTACAATGCTGGCAGCCGAGGCTACGACTTAAAACTTTAAAATGCACAGTTATAAACTGTAAAACTACACTGTTAAAACAAGGTACTTAGAAATGAGGCAAAACGTCTTATTTTCAAGAACATCACTGACCCAAAATGGCTCCAGAACCAATTGTCTTGGAATTAGAAACCAGGGTGTCTTGTTTTTGAAACACACAGTGTTCTCAAAAGTAATACCCATGTTCTTGTTTTTGAGACGGAAATATGTTTGAATATAACACGAAATGTACTCATATACGAGACAATCCTATTCTTAATTTTTGAGACGGCTGCACTCTTGGAAATGATACACTTGTGTGTTTATTTCCAAGTCACCACGGAATTTAAAAAATAAGCATATAGCGTCTTGTTTGTGAGTCGGTCCTCTCTTCAGAAAGGAGACATTTTTGTTTATTTTGCTATTTGAATAATAATTTTACTATTTTTCAGACGCAGATTAAAATTACTAGTGGCCGCGCCGCCGCTTAAAAGAATCACATTTGCTCTGAGCAGTTTTGGTACAGTAAAGCTGGACTTCTATTTCTGACAATTTGATTCATTAAAGCGGCTGATTCAGTTTTCCAGAGCCCACTGTATTATTTTTTCTGATGAATTTTATGAACTTATTTTTTTTTTTTTCAAAATCAGTTTAATGCATGTTTTGACTTTTTTTTTCTCTTTCATTTTGTGTGTCCAGAATCACATGTCTGATTATCAAAAGAGATACATGCATGAAAACTTAAAAAAAAAAGGTTCCTTAATTCATCGGAACAGTAATACAGTGGGTGCCGGTTAATTGAATCAGCTGCTTTAATGAATCAAATCGAATGAGGTCCAGCTTTATTATATCAAAACTGTCAAAAACCAGACGTGATTAGCCACTGTAGTAATTTTAAACTACATCCAAAAATTAGTGAAAGTATTATTCAAATTGAATCGTTTATTTCATAAACCCTTCAAATGCACTTTTTAGAAGTTAAACAACTGAACTAACTACAAAAAACTTTTCAGTTTTAAAATTACAAAAGGTTAATCGTTGACAAAATTGAAAGTGTTTCATACTGTATTGCGAAAACAAATACCGTTGGACACAAATTATATTTTATTTTGCAAAAAAATGTTAAAAATTTTGCACTCAACAAGTTTTTTTTTTGAAGAAAAATTTTTTTTAAAGAAAAGCTGTTTACATCACTTATGAAAACGAAACAAGATAAACACGGAATTTACTGAACCTGTCAAGAGATTTCATTTGAGGGGTTTCTGCAATAAAGAGATTTCAAGACAAAATATAACCCATTAAAAGGTTTTATATTTGACATGTTTTTGCATCAGAGTGTGCCTAAAATTGGCAATTCATAACCTGTAATATCTTTGAAAATATATTTTGAAAATATATTTTTTGCATAACATTTGCGCCAAAACCTTTGATAAACTTCATTAAAAAAATCCTAATTCTAATGTCATTATTTTGGTTGCTTTATTTATATGCTTAATTCAACTTTAGAAAAACTGTATTTCAATACCATGAAGTTTAAATGTTTATCATTAAACATCATTTCAAATGTAAAAAATATAGTTTTTAAAAACATGAAACTTTTTAGTCATATATCACTTAATTGCATTAAAGTTAAAATATAAGTGAAAGCTTACTTGTAGGAACAATCCATTTCAACAAAACTTACCTGTATTATGTATTCCTTGTAACATATACACAAAAAGAAACTATTGCAAATAAAAAATATTTATTTACAAAGTTTAACTTTTACATTTTTTTCTTCTTACATTTCATTGTTAGCTCAGTCATTTTTTTCCTATTTTTTTTCCAAGTTTAGCTAATGTATGTCAACAATTTTTGAGAATTTTTAAGTTTTTTTAAATCAACTTCATTCTTTTTCAGGATGTCTTCTTCATTTACTTCGGCTAACTGAGCTTTTCTTTTATTGTTGTTACTTTCCGCACGCAGTTCGTGCAGTTCGTAAATGCACGTTTGAGCACACAAGCTGAGTGGGGGGAGAGTGTGGCGGGGATTTGCCCTCCTTGGGACTACGAGCGCACTCCTGAGAAGGCAGGCGACGATGGCCGGAACAACATCAAAGGCTGGCAGGCAAAGGCCGGGGAGCAGACGAGAGAGCCGAAGCACGGCAGCATTACTGGATGGGGTTCGAGCCGGTGGGCTGCTGCGGCGGGAGGTTGACGGGTCCAGGTGCCGGTAGATGGTGGAATCCGAGAGTCTTGAGCTGGTCGCGGAATTGGGACGTCAAGTCTTGGGGGGGGGGGGGTGGTCGGCGGGGTGCATTGCTTGGTCCAGTGCGGGGCCGTGGTCTGGGGCGACGGGGGCATTCCTTGCTGGAGGCGATGTGGCTTCCTTTGCAGTTGATGTCCTCGATGGGAAGGTGGAAGGGAGTCCTCTGATGACGACCTTTATAGGCTTGTCCTCTTGTTTTCTGTCCGAGTAGTGAGGGAGCTTGAGTCTTGTCATTTCGGCTTTAATCGTGTCGAAATCCTGCAAGTAATGGAAATACAATGAGAAGAAGCAAGTTTTGATTTAATGCATATTCAAAGAAGGATAGGATTCACACTAAACTGTTAAAATAAACACTATTTTCTCACCACCCCTTCATATAATATCACAACCAGGGTCTCTTTGCCAGGTTCTTGAGAACTTTAAGATTTTCTTACTTTATATACTCCCAGAATTTTTACAAGATGAACATATAAAAATCTAAACTATATAATAATTTGAGACTGTAGCAAAAATCAAATTAATTTTGAAAAACAAGTTAAGGCAGGGAGTTTCCCCCTTAGTGACTACAGCAAGATGCCATGGAGTGGCCACGGTTTCAATCTATTCATGTAGAGATTAGACCAGGGGGAAAATTCTTGAACTGGAAAAGTTCAAGAACCCCTGGACTAATTGTACAAAAGCTGATAAACATGCAATAAACAAATTATTTAATCAAATCAAAACAATAACAACCAACTTTCCTGCTGCACAGGCACATTGGGTTTTGACCTGCCAAAAAGAAGGCTCAACATTTTAAATTATTTTAAAAGTTTAATTGAAAAATACATAAATTACTGATCACCTATGGAAAGTTCTTCATAAATCAATCAATATTTTTTCGTTAAATTTGCCACAAAAATTCTGCATTCATAAAAAAATTTACAAACAAACTTCAATTTTAAAGAATGTTTTGCAAAGGACTTCAACAATGTTTCATTTGCCAGTTTTGAATGGATTGTTACATGAAAAAAAAATTGTAAAAAATATAGTGAACCTAACTGTCCAAAAATTTTTTTTAAATTAAAATATGAATTTTTTAAATTTTGAATTTTTTTCTTTGATGTATGAAATTTGTGACACCCATGCTGCATCGATGAATCCCTTAAAATTAAGCAATTTATACTGCAATTAAATTAAAAACTATGCAGTTCAAAAACATGAGCAGCATTATTTCTAATTACTTTGACACATAATTAAAGTCTAAAGCAAATTAAAAGAAAAAATCATTAAATAAATTTTGATTAATGCTTGCAGTAGAATTTAATTTCTGTGCCACACGAATTTAATATACTGCTTTGGTGAAGATTATTATAAATCCACTATTCAACCAAGGGCGGATCCAGCTTCGCGGAAAGGGGGGATCACGAGTCATCATTTGGCATAAAAAGGGGGTTTGGGCAACAAATTTTTCGTAACACTTGTCCCAAAACGTTGTGTTGGACTACTTTTGTTACCTTAATGGGGGGGGGGGGATAAGTAAGAAGGGTTGAAAAAAAGTCTACATTAAGATAATAATGCCTACATGGTCGAATGGCGATTACGGCTCCTATCACACAAAGTGTCAGGCAAGTTAAAATTCTACTGATCGGACAATGCTGTTGTTTCTTTGCTTTATTAAATTGATTTTTCCTGGCATTTTCCTGATTGATAAAATTATCTGACTTGCGGGTTCTGCTGCCACCCTGTATTAGAGACAGGGTAAATATACTTATTGGACACTAGTGTAGTACCGAGTACACGGTAAATGCTCTTTACTCGGCCAATTTGACGAATACTTGTCTTCTGAAGAAGCAAAATTATAAATTCCTCTAAACTGGTGAAATGTCAGTCTAATTTTTTAAAAGAAAGTTTTCACAAATCTAACTTTTTTCTTCCTTTGTAAACAGAAAACAAGCGTAAACTTTTCTGCACCTTTAAATTAAATCCTTGAAAAAAATTCTTAGTTCCCTTTAAATTCAGGGCCGCGCCAAGCCTGATCGGCGCCCTCGTGCAAATGTCTTCTGAGCGCCTTATGCAGTAGCGTTCGATAGTTCACACCAGCAGTGATGTTTTATAGACAAATATAATTTAGAAAAAATAAGTTTCGCGTACAATTTATTTTTAAAGCAAAAGAAAAAAAAAGCGTAAACAACTTGTGTTTTCTCAAACTGAAATACATTTATTGAAACATACTTTTTTTGATTTAAAAACATGGTACTGAAAGAAAAAATAACAGTACATAATATGTAAAAATAATGTGTACAATATATATTAATCTGAAAATATGGAACTTAAAACATACGTGAATGTAAATGAGGTAGCATATACATTTAATCAAATGTTCAAAGTAAATTAGAATATCACATTTTTACATTTTCACGAAATCCCATTCAATCCAACTACAAAGCATACAGCATACCCCTAAAAAGTCCTTCCAAATGTCGAAAAACTCCTTTACACATAACATTATATTTTCATTCTTTTCAAAATGATTATTCTCAATTTTTAATCTATTTTTAAAGCAGTAGGTTTTGTTAAATATCCCGAAACATTTACTTCGTTATAAGCGTTAGAATAAAAGGAATATTAAATTTTAGAAGCTCAAACTAAAAAAGTAGGTTTTTAAATAGTTGAATTTAAAAAAAATTACGTGACTAAAATTTCTTTTGTATCAAATTCAAATCGTTTATGTAACGTAGTCAGAGTCTTACTTCGACGTGTATTTATTTATTAATTATTTGTTTTAAGGAAAACATGCAATGGGTGTGTGAAACTAGATCTGTGTATTCTTCTAGTGCAGAAAAAAGTTCTAAATAAAAAAAATATGTCTATATTTATCTAGCTATTTTTATTTCTTTTGAGAGTTAAAAAATGCGTTAAAATTAGCACATAGATAGGCCCGTTGTTTTAAAGTTGTCCTAGAAAGGGTTAAAGGGTGCAAATTTTATCGGTAAACAACAAAAATCACGCCGACTTTTTGTTAATACATTGATTTCTCAAAGCCTCCCCCCCCCCCTCTACGACGGGCCAGGTTTTCGAAAATTGCAGCCAGCTCTCAATCATTTCAAACGAATATTCTATCTCAAATAACACTCCTTTATTACCGTGCCCCATTTTACCGTAAGTAAATAATTACAAAATTAAAAAAGTGTGAAGCTGACTAAAAGTCAATAATAATAATAATTATAATAAGTTTTAAAAAATCCGCACGTGCGTGAGAACACACACCCGACTTTCTTTCTGCAAATAATTCAAAATATTGGGGGTAAAAACAAAACGACGTTTTTGACATGAGCTATACGAAACCTAGTGTCAAGTGCTCTAACACCATTGAAAATGATGCGACTATTCTGTTGTGGCCAATCTGGATAGAATAATAATTCTTAAACATAAACATTTGTAAGCTGAAATGTGAAAATCTTAACATTGAAAATAAAATATTAGTGATTAAAAATATCGCTAAACATTTAACTAGAAAAATATAGGAATAGCTCTGAATTTTAACTACTGCGAAAAAAACCAAACTAATACTCGTCAAATACTACTCAAAAAGTTTTCAGATTCACTTAAATGATCGAGCATCACGTACGGTGTTTCGCGTAGCCAAAAATCGGAGTATGACAAATATTTAATTTTGGAATACCCTGTACTAATTCTTAAACATAAACATTTGTAAGCTGAAATGTGAAAATCTTAACATTGAAAATGAAATATTAGTGATTAAAAATATCGCTAAACATTTAACTAGAAAAATATAGGAATAGCTCTGAATTTTAACTACTGCGAAAAAAACCAAACTAATACTCGTCAAATACTACTCAAAAAGTTTTCAGATTCACTTAAATGATCGAGCATCACGTCCGGTATTTTGCGTAGCCAAAAATCGGAGTATGACAAATATTTAATTTTGGAATACCCTGTACATTTTTACTTCATATATCTAAGTTATTTCGAGTTCAATAGCTATTTTAATACACCATTTTGTTTTGGAAGAAGAAATATTTTAAATGTCAAAGTTAAAGCAGCTCTAAATATCTCTCGAATTTGCATTTGATAAATAATTAATCACACTTTTTTGTCTATCTAAATATGACAACAGGGCACTGATTATATTTCTGAATTGAAGTATAAAGTGGAAGATATTCCCCTTAAAATCGAAAACTGAAATCTTTCCCGTAAAACGAATAAAATCCGGATTACTAAAAAGGAATTAAATTTGATACAAATGCATTGCGTAAAGGTCTTTTTAAAAAAAAACTAGTGATTGAAGCAAAGAGGAGATAATCGTGTAATTATGGTCAAATTGTTACTTTTTGAAACTTAAAAGTTTACCTAAACTGTTGTCTATAATATATAAAAATTGCGCACAAGTAAATAACATGCAAATATGCTTACCGTATTATTTTATGTAGCATAAACAGTCGAAACACCACGAACAAATGTTGAAATACTAAAGTACATTGCACTAGAGAAAATCCTACGTACAGTACTGATTCAGCGGAAGGAAGAAACCTATTGAAGAGCAGAAGATTTGCTTCGACTCTTTTACTTATAACCTTATAGACATGCTGAAATAGCATACACGGCGCCTCATTCGGAAGAAAAGTGCTGATAGTATATGTATTAACATCCCGTGTTTCCAGTGTAAAGATTAAGCTTTTGAATAGCTTGTTTAGACTTAACAAGTCAATAATTTTTCCTTTATGGGTAGGCAGCAACCAGCGAGACCGATTGCTTGTCTCATTGAACAATATAATTTCATCGCCAGAGTTCATGTAAATGAAAAGTCCAATTTAAGTTTTTTATTCGGATTTTTTTTTTTTTTCTGTTTGGAGCTTTTTTGGTTGGTAGAGCTCGGCGCCTTTTAGGCTCTGGCGCCCCCGTGCTCCGCACGCCTTTGCACATTGGCACGGCGCGGCCCTGTTTAAATTGAACATATGGACGCTCATGATAAGTTGAGACAAGAGAAACATTTCTTAAAATAAAATTGAAAAAAAATATTTACATGTATACAAAATAAAAAAAGTAATAATTTCAAATCAAACACGAGATAATACGTACCTCTGTTTCGATGAAGCACTGGACTTGGGCTCTACTTCGAATGGGGTCCCAAAGGAGAGACTGCGTTGGGGAAATACAATTCAACTAAGTAGGAACAAAATAAAAAAATAGTAAACAGGTGCGATTATGTGTTAATATAAAAACTTAAGATTCAAAAAAGACAAATGTAATTTTTCCTTTCTTTTAAGTTTTAATATTGAACAGATCAATAAATTTTGCTGCTCTGTTTCCTTCCCTCTCTAACCTTTCCTTCCTGAAGTAGGTACACCAACAGGATGCAAAACCTATGTCTCCCACATAAGCTTGCTCATATTATTATAGTGACGTATGCAATGGTTTGGGGTTTTAAACCCTTAAGGTTTGAATTGACCAACAAATACTTATTCCTTTTTGATATTAAATAAAGCAGCTCCTATTCTTGTCAAACAATGGTATTTGTTTCTGAAAAACTCAACCCAGCAAATGTTGCCCATACTGTCGTTTCCGCTTAATCGGGTCGGATAATCAAATACCTCACTTACACGAATAAAAAATCCTGGAACAGATGCCATAGACGCAATGTTTAAAAATCCCCGCTAAAACGAATAATATTTCTTGGAGCCGACAATATGAATAAAATAGCTTTCTTCTCAAAAATATTTCAACATCTAAATCATTCGAAAGAAACGCAAATACTGCAGCAAACATTCTATGTTATAAAACTATTCAAATAGAAACACTTGAGAAGAAATCATTTTATTTTAAACAATTTATATCAAGCTGCATTATCCATTCATCAAGCGCAAGAGGTACTCCCAGCGACCGATTTACACACCTGAGTGCCTCAGCGTTCTAACAAATGTGATGCCCCCCCCCTCCCTCAAAAGAAAAAGATAAATAAACTCCCTTTTTGCTTATACACTCATGGTATTTATATTATTTGAAACAATTTTCATAAATAATAAAATACTTGGTAAAAAAATCTGGTGCCTTCTTCTGTTGGGGGACTTGGGCTCGGGCCCCGAATGCCCTGTTGTAAATCAGCCCCTGGGCACTCCCTAAAAAACAACGGAGCCTCCTCTGGAGTTCTTATTTTGTCCACTTTTTTCAAAAAAAAATCCAGGGTGGCGGAAGAAATTGGAGAAAAAAAAAAAAATTTTAAAAATCCATTGACTTTTCAAATTATGTTTGATTATACAAATATTACAGTGACAGTATACCATTGGATAGTATTATTTATTAGCCCTTCAAGTCAATACTTTAATAGAAGTAGAACAGGTTCTAAGAAGGAATATTTAATGAATATTGTAAACAGGTGTTTATAAAAACTTGGATAAAATAAGCTATTTCCAAAGTGTGCTTCCTTTTCTCAATTGCAATTCACGGTCTTTTTGCTCAATTCAGCTGGCATGGCATTGAAGTTAAACAAAGTCACTTTATAATAGCGCGAAAAAAATGAGCTAGTAAAAAAAAATTTCAGCGAATCAAAATGCTACGAATGTGTTTTACTTTCGACTGTTCCAATAATACACAGGCTTAAGCAATTTTTAACAAAATTTTGTTTCATTGGTCCTATAGATATAATACTCAAGTTCTTTTAAAATATTATCCCGTCATCAAATTAAACCAATTCAGTCATTGTTCAAGATTATTTTAACAATATTACTGTAAAAAATTCATTCCGTCATTTGTCATACAATTTTAAATGATGTTGATGAACTCCTGAAAACGTAGAAATATAATTCATTTTTGTAGACGCATGATACAAGACTCGTCATTTCGAATTTTCCATCTAAAAGGTGACGGGGACAAAGGGTGCACTCAATGTAAATCTGAAAAAAAAAGCTCTCACACAACACGCATATACTCCGATGCCAAGCCTAGTTTCCGCCAGTGTTGTCCGTTTTTCAAGTGTCATCGAGAAAGTTCAAACTTATTACAAAGACATGAAGTATCAAATGAAAATAAAAGCAGAATAAAACAGAACTGTACACAAAACTGAACATTAAAAACTTACCGTTATTAATTATTATCACTTTTCATATTAACGTCTACTCATTCGGCATGGCGACGACGGGAAGAAGGAAGAAGTGGGATTCCCGCCCGTTATCCCTCCGGCTCGTCGCGCATGCGTAGTGTTATCAAGAATCTGAAAAGCCGATAGTCTCGCTTCATTTTATTTTAATTTTTGGAAAAAAATGGTTTTGAAGAGACAGAAAATCGTTTTATGATGATAAACTTTAACTTTTTCTACGAATTTATTAGATTTCAATTCAAACAAAGTAATATTTCCCTTCCCGTATTTGTGGAACATTTTGAGTAACAGGACTGTCTTAAACTCGAATTTTTCGGAGACTTGAATTCAAGACCAATTAACTTGGAAAAAATAAGTCACCAAATTGTCTCATTTTCAAGCAAATCACTTTTAACAGTGTAGCCATTTTGCAGTTGCTTACTGTAAAGTTAGCAATTTTACAGTTTATTGCCGTAAAGTTTAACTGTATTATACTGTAAAAACAACAGTATAATACTGACAGTAGAGGTTAAAGTTTAAAACTGTAAAATGCTCGGTAATAAACTAATACTAACAATTTTACAGTTTATTACTTACTGTAAACTTATCCATTTTTCTGTTTCGTTCTGTAAATTAGCAATTTTTAGTTTATTATTATAAAATTAGCTGTATTTTATTGCAAAAACAACATTCATTTTTTTCACAGTGCATCAGTGTTTGAGTAGAATACAGTACTGCAGGTTTCTTGAACCTGGGCACCGCAGTTTTAGGGCACCAAAATGGAATAAATTTCATTGTTTCTTCTCCTTCTTCTAAACTAAAACTTTTAAAATGTCTAGATCTTTTGTGAGAAATCGCCAAATTTTAACAGGCCCTGGGCGTCACTTTGACTTGATTGAGCCCTGAAGCTCAGACGAGGTTCTTATAATTCATATCGTGATATTGGTTTCAAAATACCCGTAAAATTAATCTGTTTCCTGAGGATCGCCATTAATTCTGGTAAAAAGCTATGAGACCTTAAATTGACTTAAAGAACCATCCTTGAATGTCGATATACACTTCATTATCTTATTCTCAAATTAGTGCTTTTTGTCCGAGAAGAACTATTAATGATTAGGTGGACGATGGATGAGGATTTCCTAAAATATTAAATAACTTCTTGCATTTTAAGAGACATATATAGCTGTCATGCAATGGCTGACCTTTGGCTAAAGCATGCATTCCTTTTCCTTTCTTGATAAAGATCATCATTCTGCTGATAATCACTACTACTCAGCTCAACACTTGCTGCTGCTGATTATGATGATAATACTAATGATAAATAACAATAATGATGATGATAATAATTATGATGACGTTGCTAAAAATACTCAAAAAAAAAGATAATGGTGTTGTAGATGACGATGATAATAAATAATAATGATAAATAATAACAATGGTGTTGTTGATGATGATGACGATGATAATACCAATAATAATAATAATGATTGGATGCATAATAAATTAGAGAATAATTATTGATAGTCATAAAATGTGCAATTGCCCTTATTTGCATAAACTGCCCTTTATGTCCCAAATTAAATTAACAGTGAATTTATACATATATTTTTGGTTTTTTGAGTTGCAAATACATCAAAAGACATTTTTATTGAGCATAAAAATTTTGAAATTTTTGGGGGCCTAAGACCCCTACGCCTTAGGGCCCCCAAGAAAACTGTTTCGATCGCAGGTACCATCTGTTGGTCCCTCAGCGAATTACAAGGAGTGGTACCCAAAAGCTTCAGCACGATTCCAGCCATTTTGGATTCATAATACTAAATTAATATAAGCGGGACATCTGAGTCCCGTCCAGTGACGTCATTTCAAGTTTTTCTAGGGGGGGGGGGGGCAAAGGCTCCAAACACAATGCGATTTCATCGGAAAACATCAAAAGCCACGCCCACTTATAGGTAAATACATTAATTTCTCAAAGTCAGGGGGGCAATTGCCCCCCCCCTGCCCCCCTAAATGACGGGCATGGTCCCGTCGAGGCATAAAGGGTTAAAGATTTCTATAACCATTTGGTGAAACGGCAATCAGTCTTGGCTTACCAAATGCGCTTGCCGAGCCTCTTCCACGTAATGAGTGGTGATGATGATGGTGATGTGATCGTTGATGGCCAGCCTCTGCAGATGGCTCCATATGCTGAAAGGAAACGACAAGTTACTAAACAGCCTTCGCTGACTTCATTGCAAATTTGGCCCTGCATGCCGATTCAGTTCGGTTTTATTACGTGTAAAAGTTTTACTTTGTTTAGCATTTTATAAAAATGGATTTCAGTGTGCTGACGGGATGGACCTACGATGCACAAATGGAACATTTGAAAAAATTAATTGGGGAAAGAAAATATTCTCTGGACCCGTGTTTTTTCTTTTTTTTTGCTTGTTCTATTAATATCAGTGACTAAAAATACACTGCAAAAAATTAACTGTTGTTTTTACAGTATAATACTGGCAACCGAGGTTCTCATTCAAAACTGTAAAATGCACAGTAATAAACTGTAAAAGTAGCAATTTTACAGTTTCTTACTGTAAAGTTAGCAATTTTACAGTTTATTGCCGCATAATTTCGCTGTATTATACTGTAAAAACAACAGTATAATACTGGCAGCAGAGGCTCCAATTTAGAACTGTAAAATGCACAGCAATAATCTGCAGATTGCTAATTTTACAGTTAATTACCATAAAATTAGCTGTATTATACTGTAAAAACAACATTCATTTTTTTAAGTGTAGTACATACATTTGACTGAAGGAGACACCCTCTATGTGAAAAAAATGGTTCGCGTTCCGATGGGCCCGACAGATGAAAA